>CAAKMY010046372.1:0-19674 GCA_901111285.1 Corrigiola litoralis | reverse complement strand
ATCGGGTCAGGCTGAGTTCGGATCGGGTTCGGATCAGGTCGGGTCATTTCGGGTCTCGGGTCAAAGTTCGGATTATAGTTTTGGGTCAAAATCGGATGTTCGGGTCATTCGGGTCGGATGTTCAGGTCTGGGTCAACTTTGCCAGGTTTGTTCAGCACATATCATACAATAAGCGACTTGAGCTTCTACAATAAGCATGAGACATAACTCTATCAGAATCCATAATCAATGCATGTTTCTGCAGCACCTTACCCTGTACTCCTCCAAAGAGGGAGAATGTGAAAAACAAAGAGAAATCAAAAAGAGAAAAAAATTACAGGAGAGGTTGGACATTTACAGCAAAGAGCAAATAGGAGCCTTTTAGCCACTAGACCTGCTTAAATTCATTATTCATGCTGATGAAGATCTCTAACTGCACAGTTTTCGTTCATGTTCTAGCATGTGTGTTCATAATTCATATTGTGGTCATAATGCTAGGGCATCTTTCTCAGACTAATCCGTAATTCAAGGTTTTCACGACCTGCTGCTTCTCTGTTTCAGGAAGCTCTTATTGGAAGGACATTTTCGAAAATTTAATGGCAAGTTCCTAATAAAAGAAAGCGCCAGGATCAAGAACATTAGCCATGTCGAGGTCATCTACGTTACATATTGAGTTCTCACCAAATGTCGTGAATTTATGTAGTAAGCCAAGCATGTTATTAAAGAAACTCATGTCGAGGTCATCAAGAACATTAGCCATGTCAATGTGAAGAAAGTCATTTCATTCAACTGTGAAACAATGATACAAAGATACATAAAGGAACACTAAATATGATCTCAATACAGATGTTTGTAAATTGATATTCTTACAGATGTTTTGGACTCAAGTCCAAAGCCTGTTATGGAGGAATCATAGACGGAAAAAGGAAATATGTCCAATAACTACATTTGTGAACAAAAGGTAAAACAGGTGCAAGTCACTTACAGATCATCAATTTTTAGCTTGCCTAGAACATCTATCTGACCACTGAATTGATTTTTCTGCAGATACCTGGTGATATAAGCCACAGTCAGCTGTAAGAATTCCCAGGAGACAAAGGGAGATACATGCATTTATTTCTTACAGTGTGGAGAGGCTTGACAGAGAGCTAAAACTCTGAGGAAGACTGCTACTTAGCTGGTTTTCTGAGAGATCCCTGCATATGAAGTCAGCTAAGTCAACAGTGGTGATACATACAGACACAGGCACACGGCACATATGCGATATAGAACTAAGAAATTGCAAATAGTATCCACTAACAACGGCACATGATATACATGTTAAGTCATGGACTGGTTTCTTATTCAAAGATGTTCATCCTGGTGCATTTGCCAAAATTTACATTGAGCATTGTTTCTAGCACACTTCTAGAAACCCATATGAGAGAAAACTTACAGTAAAATTCACTTAGCTCAAATAATTTAGTAAGCTAAAACTCACATTCAGTTTCACACTCCATGGTGCTCTTTACATTTCATCCCTGACAGAGCAATAACTTCTCTTTTTTTCCCCAATTGTCTCAAGATCTAAAGAGACACGACTCTAATACACTGAACTTTTCCACAAAAAGACACTCAACAATCAACATGTACACCGATCAGAAACTAAAATCACTGCCTCGGAATATATAGCTTCGGCTTCCAGTTAATGTATCAAAATACTGGCGTATATAGCATCATGTGATATTAAACGAAGGAAAACATGACTAGAATGGACAAAGTAAAGTCTCGATAGACTAGCCTCTAATTCTGACTTTCAGTGAAGTAGTGGGTCAGTCGCTTCTCAACCAAGGGTCAAACAGAAAAGGCCTATTTGCACTTACAGTAGCAAGGCTCAGGAAGCTTACGTATAAGGTTGAATACTCCCCCCCCCCCCCCACAAAGGCGAAAGCTTTATGAGAGGAGGAAACACCTAACAAACAAGAAGTGAAACAGACTTGTCAGAGTACACAATTTCAGTAAAGCACTTACATAAAGTCAAGTTTCTGAAGTTGACCAAACATGTCGGTTAACTGGCCGTTCAGCTGATTATGACTAAGATCACTGCAGCCAAGAACAAGTTGAAGTCAACCATCAAGCCAATGGTATATAAATTAATAAAAAGAGCAACTTAGGAACAGAATAAAAACAAAATCTTACAGGTCCTTCAGGTTACTCATTTGAGATATGGAGTAAGGAACACCACCAGTAAAGCTGTTCTGAGAGAGATCTCTGTAGACAGAACCAGTCGATGAAAAGAATTAGAAAGCAGAAAACTGGTGCAACAACGTTTGCCAGAAAGTCAAGAAAGAAAATCCTTACGATACCACCCCTCCACAAAATCAGGTTCAAGACCATTAACTCAAGTGCAGAAACCTAGGTGAACAAATACAACAACTAATTTGCAAACAGGTCAATGGAACCTATTTCCAAACTTATTTAGTATGAGAGAAAGACGACAAGAAAGGCAATGAATAGCCTGTAATACAGCGTGACAAGGTTTAACCGTTTAAGTGCCATATAGATCATAATCAGGACACACTGATGCTCAGAGTCTCAATATAATTAACTACTCTACTGCAGTACCATTCAAATAATAAAGTTGAATATCATCAGAAGGTCAGGCAGCATATCAAAACAGCATGCTCAAACATTTCTAAGACTTACAGATGGTTAACATTGGGAGGAAGTTGATATGGTATGTCACCAGAGATTTTGTTACGGCTCACATCACTGTACCAACAAGAAGCATTATGTTAATATAAGGTGTTCCCTGAATGCCATAACAATAAGTTGAAGTAGTATCTGTATGTCATACTCCGTAACTCATAACTTATACTCAACTCATAAGCCCATGACAGATTGAGAGCAAAAAGAATAAACAATTCCAAGTAAATAGGAAATTAAGCTCACAAGTAGGTAACAGATTTCAGGTCAGCTAATTGGTAGCCCAGTGATCCTGAAAGTCCAAGTTCAGGTAACTTTCTGCAAAAATTACCACAAATTCAACAAACAATTTCAAAGCTTTATAAACAAAATGTGGCAAACTATGTCTAAGAAAGGACATTACATTCCAGTGACAGATGATCCAGAGCATTCAATCCCTTTCCATCCATCACCACATGGATCACCTCCACTTGCTTCCCAATATTTTAACTTTCTGGGAGAATTTAAGCTTGTGAACATTACATTAAGAGCACCAACTGCCAAAATCAGAAACCAACCAATCAAATATATTCACAAAACATCAAAAACCCACCTCATAAATTGAATAAAGAACAATAATTTACCATCTTTACTATCAGTTTTTGAGTGCACAACTGCAAGAAATCCAAGAAATAATGAACATAACCCTATAAAATTTGGGGACATTTCTGAAAACCCGATTCCCAAAAGGCATTAATGGGATCAAAGGCAGACCCCAGCATACAAATCAAACCAAATTCAGCAAGAAAAACAAGGAATTTGCAGATTGAAACAGACATGCAAAACCACCATATCCAAAAAAAGTGACAAATTGAGAGAATGATGAATTTCCCAGAATTCCCTGGATGTGCTTTCTTTCTATTTTTGGATGGTTGGGGCAACATTTCTACTACTTCCTCTTTAGTTCCTCCCATGCAGCAAACATGCATGCTAAATTTAGTTAGTTAAAGTTGAAGCAAGGTTTGAGTTACAGGTGGCTTATGTTTTTTGGACAGAAAAAAAGAGAAAAGTGGGAGAATCATAAGACAAAGCGTTGAGTTCGCCATAACTCTTGGAGACACACATCATCCTTTTCTTTCTCTTCCCTCTCCTTTCTCTTTTTCCCGCTCTCTTCATTTCTTTGCTTACTCTTTCATTCTACTCTAAGAAAATGATCAAAACAACCTTTCAACTTCGTCACGAATGAATTTCAAGTACCAATTAGTAGACGCTAAACACAACACCCAAATTCCTAAGTGCAATACTTTATAAATTATGAATTTACACATGGTTTGTACCAAAAAAAAAAAGAATTTACACATGGTATCTCATTTTTATCTAGTAAACTCCTCTTATCATCGTACATGTGACTTTCAATGCATACAACTTGTAGAAATACTCGACTTGTGAAAAGGGAAAATTGTGTGGTCTAAAGTTGTTCAAGCAAAAGTAACTAGAGATAATACAATACGAACGATTAATATCATCATAGAATATGGATAGTCAAGCACGATCTTTACATAAATGGGAATGAGAAAATACATGATGTTTCGATGTAGAACACTCCATGAAGTGTCTACTGTTGAATTAAGTCGTACAAGAATGAGAAAAACGAAAGTCCGAGCTTGAGAAACGCCATTTGTTTGGGGTAATAAACATAATTTGATAAAATAGTAAAGGAACATAATTCGATTTTTCATTTCGATTTACATTTGGAAGGATATCTATTTCATTGTAAGAACATGAACATGTTATACACTATGTAAGCTTTGCTTTCAAAAGGGCTATACATCTACAGGATACTTTTCCTTGTTGAAATACAGCAAAAATGTGAAACAAAAGACATCTGAATCTTCTGAAAGTTGAGAGTTGTCATCTACTGGTGTGGAGTATATTATCACAACATCCCCAGTAAAACCCGTTTCATAGCCATCACCCCAGCAGACCAGGGTATCTAGGCCTCATCCTCATCCATATCGAAGGAACCAACGATTAGTAACATCTTAACTGCAGCAACGGAGCCATCCTACCTGTTTTCACTTCTTTTTCTATCTTTCTCTTATGCTTTGAGTTAAAAACTAATTCCATAAACTTACCAACATTTGAAGGCTTGAAATAATCTGCATGAGCAAGTGACCCCCAATGTCGATGAACAAAAGACAGGATCTTCCTGTTAAGAAACATAAATAGTTGTCTCGAGTCCACTTATATATGCCTGCTGATGAATCATACCAGAACTCAGGAGGCCACGAGGACGCAATCTCCATTCTTAAAGTTTCTTCCAGTAAATTACTCTGTTTAGGGAGCCAGGAGGTCTATAGGTTAATATCTGCAAGCCCAAACAGACAGAACATATCTTGGACATTAGCTGTGCTGGTTCTGACCAGACAATGAGCCACGTTTACTTAGCTTCTTCAGGATATATGCAACGACAACTTGGGCACCCAGACTAGAGTGGCCACGGGTCAGACAAACAAGGCTCCCAGCAAGAAGCAACCCGTTGGCTATCATTTTCTTCGTAGGCTTCCTCCTAATTCTCTGTGAACTAGCTCCACCAATTTCCTGTGGATGAATGGCATTGCTGGAAGCAGTGGTCATACCCGACGATGCGGCACTGTTCATGGTATCTAGATCAGGTGGGACCTGCATTCAAAGGAAACAATCACTATGGTTATGCTTGGAATTTAAAACAAAAATCAGATATAGCACATCCCTGATCTCTTATATCGCCACTTGACTGAACATAGTCACCAATCAAAACAGCTAGGCCATGAATTTATTTCCCTTCCGACTGTAACATAATACGTAGCATTAGCTATCACTGCTAAACACTCACATACGCCGAGGAGGTTAATGGAAGTGTGGGTTCCAACAACCAGAAACACTAATGACTGAGGAAGGAGAAACTAAACCAGATGAAGCCATAGATTAAGAAGAGGACATTCCGAGACTGCAGTTTTCTTAGTAAGATAATGGCAATCAAAGTACAGAACTTAAAAAACACATAATTTTCGTACCATGGCAAGAGCAACATCCATGAGTTGGTTATCTGACCACAGAATCAATTCACACTAGCAAGATTGCCTTAAGTCTTTATAGGACTACCAACAAAATCGATTATACCAAACAATCTTCATCTTTCCACAAAAAGTAAGGTAAATAAATTATGGTGGAGAACAGTCCACACGAACTCTAATTATTTAACTCCAGTGATACCGCTAGTTTAACGTAGGTCAAAGGTACAAAACACTAGCAAATAAGTGATCCTAACCTTCTGAACAAGAGTGACTGCAGAAATAGCTAAATTTGACTGCCGATGATGGGATAAAGCATACTTGCGAAAAGCATCCTCCATCTTACACACAAAATTCCATATCCCTCTTGCAAATGCCATCTTTGCTACCTCCACATTGAAACCAGCATCTTCTTGGTGCACCAGTTTGATTTCACAGGCATTTCTTCCAGGTACTGAAGTAAAAAGAAATTGCAATTGTTAAGCCTAGGACATACAGGAAAATGTAGACACAGCAACGATTATTCAACATAGAAAAAGCGATCCACTAGCACTGGAATAGTTATTCAGTGATATCAGAAGGCAATCTAATATACACCATCAAGAGGGGGGGGGGGGGGCTCAGCAAGCCTTGGTCTTCTATGGAAGATCTGTGATTTGGTACTTGGTAGCACTGAGGAACCAGGGCATAATAGAGAAAGAATCACCATCACAATCAATAACAGAAACACAAGAAAACCGAAAGTATCTATCAGTGAACTTGCCTTGCCTTATCCTCCACCCAGATCTGAAGAATGCAACACGTACATACTTCTTCTGTCTTGGGGCCAAAGGGTGTTCACATTCCTAGAATGAGGTCAAAGGAGGAAAACTATCAAGCAAACAGTAATTACAGAATTGGAGCAGAAACAAAACTCAAAGAAAAACACGACATTGTGAAAGTATATTTTATTAGTCTTGGTTTTACCCTACAAAAAAAAGGGCAACATACAAAAAGTACAGGAATAAATAACGATGAGAACTCTGTGCCTAGAGTAATTTAACAAACCGCACCTCTTTAAAAAAATTGGAAATCTATAATGACTTCTAAAGAAAACTCTGAAACATGTCTTCCAAACTCCTTGCACAACAGCATTCAGGTTCTCAGTCTAAGACAAAAAGAATTTCAAGGCAGGCATAAGCAAACGATACCCAAAAAAAACCTGGAAAGAATCTAGTATCAAATTTCTAAAACAGCTCTGCACAGGTCATGACCACAAAATCCTTCACAGCGTCTTGCCATCAAAAAATGCAGCCTTCAGAAGACTTTTAGATGGTAATGAAGTAAATAAATATATGAAAAAATGAAAAAACTGACATAAGAAATTGCACATGTGCACGAAATCAGTCACTAACAGAGAAAACATCATAGCGCAAAGTAAATACAATTGCCCTGAAAGACCAAAAACAGCTTGAGGTAACTACCAATTTCATCACGATAACCGGATTAAGGTAGGATAGAATAAGATGGCCTTATCAATCTGCTAAATTCAGGAATGACAATCAGGAAAGCACATTGAACACTAAATAATATGCCTATCAGTGATACGACTGCCCCCACACACACATACGATATACAACAATCTGCATACTGTTGAGAAAATCTCTTCTTCCTACCAGATTATGGTAGGACGGAATAAGATAGCCTTAACAAGCTGCCAAATTCAGGAATGACAATAAAAGCACATTCATATGCAACAGAATTCATAAAAGTAGCAAAGCAGCCCTAGCATATCCTAAAACTCTTAAAACATTCATGTACAAGCTCCAGTAATCTAGCAATTTGACAAGAACCACTAATACTCACCTTTGTAAAGCAGTAGAAAGTCTTGTTGCTGCCTTCCCAAACCTTCCAGGCCAAAACATATTCTCTAGGCGTCAAAAGTGGAAATTTCTTTATGGTCCGTCCTATCTCCACTCCGCTTGTATTATCGATCTGTAGTTGCTTGTGTGCAACCACAGTCTTGTCCCACTGCGTCCTAAAATCGCAGTCCATATAGAAGTCTCTTAAGATTTCAGGGGAGCAATTTTCGAACACTGTCACACTCAAGTATTTAAGAGGACCATCCTACATAAAATTACCAAGGCCATAGGTTAATATCAATGTCATAGATAATTAAGTTAACTCATTCCCACAAAACGAACAGGGGCAAATTGATGTTAGGTGAAGGAAGACAAAAAGGACTGAGCGGCTAGACATTTAGACAGCAAAAGTTTCATTCCAGCACAAAAGGGACATCCAAATACATATGAGCATACTAATGTCAGCAAAAGGCAAGCATAAGAACGGAAAATATCATGCAACGATGAGCATAATTACCACATTAAGGTCAGAAAAATGAGATAGCCAGAAAGGGGTCCCAGGTGACACCAAAATGGCCTTATATGAAAGAAGAAGCGTTCGAGGAGGAGTCCTTGTAGCTTCCCAAGTTTATAATTGCAGTTGCGTCCAAGCAAGTCGGACATAGGTAATTGGACATCTAGAATGCCCTAAGCACCTTTGGTCATAGCCCTAAGAAAAGCTACCCTCCCCAAACATAATCAAAAGGGTGGCCATCTCCCCCCAAACATAATCAAAAGGACGATTGTGACTGTAATATACAAGATTTACCCAAATACAACGCAAAAAAAAAACAGGTGATACTGAGCAAATACAAAGCAGCTTCCCCTCTTTGACCCCAATTGTATGCCTTGTTCCTTAGGACTAAATTCAACCAAATGAAACTCTTTTAGTTTGATATTTACTCATCTTTGACATATTAAGAGCCACTCAAATCAGACTCACAAAAATCCATTTCAAGATCTTTCAATATATAATATTTGGCTTAGGGTCACTATCAGAGTCAAAAGTTACCGAAGTAATAACTTTCATCTGAACTTAAAAACTTGTTGCAGTCCAAATAAACAAAAATACAGGTGAAACTACAAAATGACAAAGCAGCTTCCCCACTTAGACCTACAAAAGTCATGTGAAGAAAATTAAGTGGCAAAATATAAATGCTGCTCCTCCCAAATTGCAATCAAACTCAGCTAAAGAGAGTGAGAAAACTCACAGGTACCTTTATTTCAATTCAACTTTTGCCAAAAACACTATTCCCCACTTCACAACAATGACCTTTGTGATGTTACTCCCTAGGTAGGATCACATTTTCATTACTTTATTTATTAATTGGATGGAAGTACTTAATATGCTGAAGACATAAGTAGAAGCTTGCCTTTGAAAGGATTTCAATGTAAGAGAGATTCAAGAAAAGTCTATGAGAATGATTTTGTGTTAAATGGAGGCTAAGTATAAATAACAATATGTTTGTTGTTCCCTTATAAAAAGTACAGGGACAACCTAGGAGACAAAACACTATTCCTTACTAGGCAATACAACAAGGGAATGGAAATGAATTTTGTAAATTTCTCACCAATTGTAACCGAGGTCATGTCTCCCCATTGGCTTTTAGATTTTTATCACAATTTTTTTCATTACCACATATATAGGTGGTAATAAAATCATATAAGTTTACGCCACCTATATCTATCACATTACAACATGCAACACCAACTTTTCAAGCTTTTTTCCTAATGTAACCCATTTTTTGAACAAATATCAGTCCTACTATTTATTACAGAGTACTTGATAACAAACAGGGTGTAAAGGTACCCGGTAACGAAATGAAAATAGAAGAACCAAGTGCATGTGACACATGATTAAGGATGGCAACATGGACCTGAACAAGACCTATTATACTTGCCCCAATCAAGTGGATTTAGGGCAGCTTAAGTACTGACCTCAAACTCCTAGATGTAGGTATGACTTCATATCCTAGAGTAAAGTCAGATATGGATCCAACCCAACATTTCCCCCTCCATGGACTGGACACTTTAAAACAAGCATTTCTCTTCTAAATTTTGTTTGAAATACACAGACAAGCACAAACTTCATACATATGTTAGTTTCAGCTTTAATTTTGGAAATCGAGGGAACTAGGAAAGCTATTCTCAACAAGCATAATTCTATATCAACAATGTGACTTTAGTAAAACTGCTAGTTTTTTATTACTTTTGTTTTCAAAATACCAAATCTGTGAACTGTATCCAAATTGGACCATAGACCCACATGATCCAATGAATTTGACCTGTATCTAATTTCTTCAAGAGCATCTGAAGTGGGTCTTATCTGTACCTAGGTTTATTTTTGGGTCGAACTTGATTGAGACCCAATCAATTGCAATCACTTATCTGTACAAACAAACCGACAAAAGGTTAATGTTGATAATCACCTTTTGTTTGCTGCATTTAGCCTTGTAGGATAAAGAATTCTTGCTTTTCTCAACAACATTTTCCCATGATTCAGTCGGGTTGGCTATCTCATCCAAATTGTCAATCAAAGTTTTCAAATCACCATCTGATACAAGTTCTGATACTCTGCACACGAAGCAACGGACTTTAAACATAATAAGTAGAAATCTACTATTCAAAACTTCATTATGAATGACAATAAGCTCTTAGAGAACAAATTAACAGACTAAATTACAGGACCCCTACTAGTAGGAAGAACAATGGGCATATGCTACTCCTAAATTTATAAAGTATGGTAGAAAAGGGTAGAAAATGGTAGAAAGGATAGAAAGGATAGATTTTATAGCAAAGTAATTAAAATGCGACCCCAAATTTTATGGATCCACCCCTGAGTATAGGTTAGAAACTAGGATGGTATGAGATATGGGGATTCTACATAATCTAGGGGAAAACTAAAGTGGAAATTCCTCAACATGGCCATAGCCTAATTCCTAAAATCCTACAGTTCACTGAGTACCGACTCACAAGGCTCCGGTTTGTAGCATGATACTCATATGCATTGTCGAATGTATACGATCTTATAGTTTAGATAAAATACCAGCTAGAAACAAGTACATGGACAAATATGGCAGTCAGGAAAACAGGCAAGCAAATCTATTTCACCACATTGAGAAAGGGGAACGATATCATCGACATTTTGACACATGCACATATGTAATCACACTCTCATCATTTACATGCACTCATCTCTCCACAATAAAGTAAGACTTCCAGCATGTACAGTTCAAAGGGTTCCATTTATAATCTTCCACTTCATTCCTAGCAAACTCACATTTCAAAGATCACAAATTCTTACTTTACTCCTTGCAAGCTAAATTTTCTTAAGCCCAAGTCAAGTTATAGATTTATATGCCTTCATTAAGCCAGCATGACTCCGTCTACTTTTATCACGGTCTCCCCCAATAACGAATTTATAACCAAATACTCCTTCAGCCCTCAAAAGGAAGCCACCACATTAATTCACAAACCAGCACTCCTAAACCACTAAAAAGTAGCAAAAGTACTAATCTTTACACCAAATTTCCATTAACCACCATAGAATTATACAACCAAATGGACAATCTTCATATAACTAATAAAGTACAATAATCTATATCACAAAATTTTAATCACCAATAACATAAATCCATAACCAAACACTTCTAAATCATCAAATCACCAATCCCCATCACAAAGTCTCAACTACCCACCAAATAAATCCACAACCAAACACTCACAAACCACTCAAAACACAAAAAGATTCAACCTTTATCAAAAATCTCAGATACCCACCAAACAAATTCACAATTAAACACTCATAAACCACTCAAAACACAAAAAGATTCAACCTTTATCAAAAATCTCAAACACCCAAATCATAATTCACCAAATTACACAAACTCACATTAATAAATCCACAAAAAACAACATATAATCAATCACCAATACCTAGAAGAGGAGGAAGAATCCTCAGCTTGAGAGCTAACAGAAACATAAGAAACAGGATTAGTTGGTCTAAATCTTGCAATGGAGTAAGAATAAAGGAACTTCCAAAGCTGCCATAAAAATATAAATGAAACAACTGTGATTGCAAACCACCCTCCTCCCTTATTCTCCTTCCACAACAATTCTGATGTTATAAATTCTGCCATTTTTGTTGTGATTGAATTAATGTGATTATGTTGATTACTTCATTTGTATGGGTTTTATGAGGTGACTATATAATTATATAAAGTGGGTTGGATAAAGTTATAAGAGAATGAGTCAGATTTGAGAAAAAGACTGAAGAAATATATGGTTGGACCAAGGTTTTTTGAGGGGTGTTTTTATGGAGGACCAAGGAATTTATTTTGGCACTATGTAGAATATAGATAGATTCATGCATAAATTGTTTGTCATTATATGGAATCATGCACAAATTATTAGTGGCTATGATTTTATGATTAGATTCATGCATAAATTGTTTGTCACTATATAGAATCTTGGCACAAATTGTTAGTGGTTATGAATGTAGTGTGGGATTTTGGCCACTTAGAAAGGGATTTTTGCATTGTTCTAATTTGAGTATCGATTATCGATATATCACGTATCTTTCGTAAAGGAAATAGATTAGCAGAACGGATGATTGATTATGGTTATTTGGTGTAAGTTAGTTCTTTCGGAGAGAGTCTAGTCATGTTAGGAGAATTTGAAGGGAGTCTAGTTCTATAAAATATAGTGACAAGTGAAAATCACATTTATGTCTTTGTGAAGTTTGTCTCATATTATGTTGGGATGGTTTTACCCTCTCTCAATAAGTGAAAAGCGTGTTAATGTCTTTGTGAAGTTTGTCCTTTTGATAAGTCAATCATAGTGATCGAACGTTTTAACCTAAAAGACTCAATCGTAAAGGTGGATTTGGGGGAAAAAGTTAAGGGCATATATGTTCATTCACACTCAAAAATTTCCAGATTTAGCATTGTAAACAATTCACCAGAACGATGCTCCTCCTAACCTACCTTGTAATGTTTTAACAGTTCATCTATCGGCGTATTTGATGAGCTTCCACACACAGTCATGAGAATAAGAGTCGATGATGGAGTGAGAAGGCTAAGTTACTATAAAAGCATTGGTCATTGTACTCTTTCTTTTGTCGTTTGTTATCTAGTTTAGAGGTGGCAATTCGGCATGATAGCACGTGAATTAGTAAGGCCAGACACGACCGTAACCTGCATGTCACAGGCCATCCCTTCATGAGCCCAACACGACCGTAAAGGTGCGGGCCGGGTTGGGCATGATCCTCATCTTGACAAAAAGTACTGCATGGTACAGTGTAGGACAACCGGCACAAATGAGTTGGCACGCCTTTGATACGATATGTCTACACGAAAGCATGAATGACACGATACATTCTCTTCTGATATTTTAGCATTTCTAATTATTTTCTCTTATATTTCCTTTGATACTCGAATTTTATTTTTCATTTGTATTAGACAGTTTTTATATATATTTTAAAATCTCATAAAATTCCAATAACAAAAGGCAATATAATAGTCATGAATAAACCTAGTGAGATTGGCCACAACACGCCCACGGCCGCGCGAGCACGACATGGGCACAAAATGCCATACCATGTTTGGCATGCGTTTTAATTTGGTTGGCACAACACGACACGAGACCTACTTTCTCGGGCAAGAGTCATGCCACATTTTGACCTTAACCTAGTGAACACATTGGCATGATACGTGGCCCGGCCCATCACGTCTTAATGTCTACTATTTTCATTTTCTCTCTTTTCTTTTTAGCTAAATCCTTCTCAGAAAGGGCAAGCAGGCTCAAATGGCAAAACTCATAAAAAGTCAGCATGAGTATCTTGCTCGTCACCTTCTTCACTTCTTGGAGTGATAAATACACTTCTTCCCAAGTGTCATGTGACTCATGTCTCATTACTTCGCGTGGTGGAGGTTAAAGATGGTCTGGTGATCGAATTACATCATAAACAAGTCAGAATCCGACTTGATCATACTAAAAAGAATACTTCGTATAATGTTACAAGTATACATAGATCATGTACAACAAAATTTTCATATCTGGTGAATTGATAAATACATTAATACAACAATAGAACTCCTAAGTCTCACTTGATCAGCATCCCCAAATAATGTCCTTATACAGTTGGAAACCCTCTTCGAGCTTCTAAGAACCGGAGAAAAGCATCTGCATGCTCTCAGTAGTCAGAAGAAACTACTATGAAACCATAGGTGAGGATCTTTCGGGTTCAATTTGCGCATATCAGATACATTCTTTACAGGTGCTTCTCAAGAGCTGCACGCCTGCACCACTGCTCTAGGCTGCAGGCTGCAGCTTCTGAATTCACTGGAATTGGTAGCATGCAACAGAAGTACTTTAGTGGCTAAGAAACTTTAGCTGCAGCATGAAGAAGTGTAGGCAACATGAAGCTTAGTGATTGTTGCTCGAGTTCAGGTCAATTCAACTTCCTGACCTAACTCGGACACATCATTACTCAGCTCACGGCCTTTGGTTTCAAATGGGAAGAGCACAACACATACTCCAGAGACGAAGATGATTGTCACAAAAAGAAGAATGGCTGCAGTTATGTGACAACCATGAACAAGACTCACTGCCACAAGAGGACATGTCATTCCGCCAATTCTTCCCATAGCACTCGCAACTCCTACACCAGTTGCTCGAATAGCAGTTGGGTATATCTGGTTACATAAATGTAATTACAAGGAGATTATTTGGACAAGTCAGAACATAAACAAACCAAACAGCAGAAACCAACACAAAAGAGGAAGATAAAAGGAAAGTAAGTGGGCACAGACAAGAACAGCATGCCGTTTGCACAATTACCTTGTGGGGATTCTAATCGAAAAGTGAGAAAGTTGTTTTCTTATCAGTTTATTGACAACTTTATAAAACAATTCATTCAATTTCTGAATAAACGCTTAACTCTTTTTACATTGTAACCTTGTAATAGAAACTAATACCATAAAACTAAAACAACTGTCCACTAATATAATATTTTCTGGAAAATTGCTTGCCTTGGCTGCTTTGTGATTTTTATGAATAAATTTAGAAATTAAGAACAGAAAAGAACAGTAAAGCAAACAGATGATCAAGTGACCTTTCTTAACTTCAATTAAGCTCTGGCGACACATTAAGACAATCCTGAGCATGTAGGCTATTACTCACCAAAGGTTTTACAGAGTAATAAATTTTCCAAGACTCATTCACAATATAAGACAAAGTAGTTGAACTACTTTAAAATAAAGGGAAAGTTACATGTTAAAAACTACTTAACTTGTAAGAGCAACATATAGCAAATTTAGGTTGATGTTCTTTTATACAAGTTTTACAATGTTTCTTGAACATGGTGCTGAACTAGGTGTTCTTGAAATATATCGAAGTTTATCAAATGTGGCAGAGACTAAGTTCTACAAGTTACCTCTGGGGCATATATGTACACAATTGTGAATGTTGCCGAGATGCAAATGCGGGCACCAAAAAGAAGAGGAGTTACAAAGCCTTGAGGCTGTTTGAAGGCCAATGGTAATAGGAACAGGCAACAAATGAAGAACATGGATGCCATCGAACCCTTGCGGCCAATTTTATCCACCAGTGCTGCGGAGAGCAGCAGCCCAGGGAACTCTGGAGTAAATCATAATAGCTGAAAGTAAGATTTCTTTCAAAAATAAAGGTCTAGTCAGTGTTTAGTGCTAGTTTGAACTACAAAAGTCATACCTGCAAAACTAGCAATAAAAACATCTCTGTAGCTCACATCTACTGATTTTTTGGACTCTACCTGAGTACTATGACCTTGGCCACACTTATTATTTTTGTTGCTCAGTTCAGTCGTCAATAACACAAGGCCATAATATGAAAATGCATTTCCAATGAACACAACCCATAAGAGCAGTGTCGACCTGCGTAGTTTAGGTGAAAGAAGCGTGAATACAGAGGCTCCCTTTTGTATATCAGAATTCATGTTATGATGAGTTCCATTGTCATCTTTAGTTGGTGACAGCAAATGTGCGTCTTCTGATGGAAGATTAGCTCCTTCAGCTACTTGGCTGTCATAAGCAAAACTACCAGATGGGAGTTTTGCTTGGTTCATTTTTGCTATCCACTCCAAAATTTGTAGTGCTTCATTTGTTCTACCTCTCATGCACAAATATCTGGGTGACTCAGGTGCCTTGCTATAGAATATAAGAAGAAATGCAGCGGGTATGGCTGAAAATGCAAGTAACCACCTCCAACCCAATGAAGGCATCACAAGCTGCATGAACAAAAGCAAATGTCATTCACCACCAATAGCAATATCTTTCTATTTGGTCCAGCCAAAAAGACTGCTAGTAATTTAGGAGCAGAGAGCAAGAGAAGCTATCATGTCTCTCATGGTAGGAGTTTAAGAGATGGAATAAAACATGTCATTTGACGGTAGAGTACTTGTGTGCAGAGAGCAAGAGAAGCTTTTACTCAAATGAGTAGTAATGAACAGAAGCATGTTAAATATACAAAGATAAGCCGAAAATGTTTTGCATTGTATGCTTCAGCTGGCTATAGAGGCTAGAATATACACTTAAACGTTCCCAACCACTAGACTATCATTTTCACTATGTATTCAGCTAAGTGTTTCTCTCTTTTTTGTTCAGTAACTAATGACACAATAGATGTGTAGAGTAAGAGGGTTTCACGATCCAAATCCCCTGTCCTTAGCTGTATGAGTGCAGAGTTTGCTCATGAGGAAAGCCAAAAATGTGCTGAAATGATTGATGCATGATTGTGCTGGAATACTGATCTTTATGAAACATACCCAAGCTAAAGAAGCCTCCAAAATTGTCCCAATAGTCCAGAATGCTGAGAAAACTGACATCCAAGTACCTCTTCTAGGAGCAGGAATAAATTCCAAGAACCAGGATGACAGTACAGGCCCTCCTCCCAAACCAACACCGACAAGAAAACGAAAGAAAACCAATGTCCCATAGTTTGGGGCAAAGGCGCTACAAAATCCAGCTCCTGAAGTAACAGCCGCTGTTATCAAGAAACCGTTCCTGGAGAAAAAGTTATGATAAGTCAGCGCATGAGCGTAAGATAAACAATTGAGGTATATAAGGAAAGCAATGATATACTAAAGCAACTCATTGGCTCTAGTTGGAGCAAGAAAGTGGAGTACAAAGAAGACAACTAATCAAAAGCAAGAAGAAAATTTGATAATAGAGATACACAATTTAGAAGAAAAAAAACTGTGCCTTTAGAATAAGAACATAGGCATTTTTTATTTTCTTCTCACATATGTATCATCTAAAGATATGGAAAAGGTTATATGATGACAACGTTTAAAGACATGGCATATGGTAACTGACTGGTAGATACAGTAGCAGTTTCTTAAATGATTGCTATTTCTGGCAGAGTAAGCAATAAAATGGTCACTTTATAGTTGAAAATGTTAACTTCCGAAGGCATTTAGGTCTCCTATCTTTGCAGAAGGAAAGGAGAGGGGGGGTGGGGGTGCATGGTCAAATTGAAGACTTAAGTATAAAACGAAAATGCAAATGTGGAAATTGTGCGATTTCTGCGAAGGTTAACAGCAGGAATAAAATTGAATGAGACAGATTTAATTGAGTAGATGTTTACACACGCACACACAACCTTCGACTCGATCAACTTAATTTTATAGCTTCCAACACAACACAACCAAAGATAAAGCGCTCACTTCCGCCCAAAATTATCTGAAACAATGCCCCATGAATATGCTCCAATAAGCATTCCAGCAAATACCACGCTAGTTATCATACTTTCTTGATTTGCAGAAAGGCTCCATTCAGCTTGAACAGCTGGTCCAATAAAGGAAAGAAGCATCATCTCCATCGCTTCTGAGATCCACCCCATTCCAGCATAAGCGAGAAGAAGAAATTGAAACTTCCCAAAGCCCATAGCAATGAGGGCATCATCTATTGTGTACTTTCCAGTACCATCTTCCATCTACAATACGATAAATAAGTATTGTATTGACATTAGTTAACAAGGTATCACTCATAACAAGTGCCCAATTATTCTTACAATTGCTGACATTGTAAATGTAACTGTAACTATATTACAACAGTACAATAGTCTAAGTCATATACAAATGATCTTACAAAAGCTCCAACTTTGTTCATCAAACAACAAATTAGCTATCTGTTTAATAACTTATACTGAGTATACACCTAAAAATTCTTCCTATGAGTAGTACATAAATAAACTTCAATCTTTCCGCTCACTTGTATCACAGAAATATACACAATGGCTCTGAAATTTAACCCCGTACTCAGTAAAAGCAAGAACTCTCCCTCATTTTCCCTTTAAAGGGCTTTCTTAGCTTATCCAACGGACCAAATGGCAAGACTTATCTTACTCACTAAAGCATATCTTTTTTTGGTGTGAAATGTGCGCATAAAGTCACTGGTAAGAATTGAACCCCCAATCTCATAATTGGGGTAAGAGAGCTCTGACCACTTGAGCTAGCTCTTGTTCTTACTCACTAAAGCATATTTAACTGGCATTGAACATCAAACAGCCAAACTATACCGAGAATGAATATTCACGAAAACTAGCAAACATAAACTCAAAAACAGGTGAAGGACCAGTCACCCTTAAAGATTGTCAAACTTCCCTTTCGTAGGCGTCGCCTAAAGCTTATCAAGTTGTAGAACTAACATTCCAAAACTGTGATAAAAAAGCTTGTCAAGTTTGGTAACAACATTACATTATTGTAGTAGCAATACAATCAGTTTGAAACAATAGAACAAGATAATTAATAACTAATGTTCCGAATTTGGCATCATATCCTAAACTTGATAATCTTTGGAGATGGAGGGAGTATGTAAGTCCGCACACTCTTGAAGGCCATTCTATAACAAAGTTCCTATTTCCTACTGCCATTGCTCCAATTCTCCAAAACGAGCTCAGAAAGACGAAAAACCACATCTTCTTCCCCTAAAACAACACTCAACTCCCTAATTGTTGATCTTACTCAGCTCTTCTACAGCATAATATCTGAGTACCAAGCTAAATATTCACATTAACTGAGTCCAAGAAGATTATATAGCTACAATCTAATATAACACTCAAAATTACACAAAAATAGCATTTCCAAGATTCAACATCATTATGTTAACTACAAAGTTTCTTATCAACAAAGCATATTGCAGATGATCATCTACAAAGAAAATAAATTTGAGTAACATTTCATATTATATGCACAAATCCAAACATATTGCAGCATATCAGCAAATCAATACCACCACAATATATCCTCAAAGGGTGCGTCTATCCCCACACCCTACGATAAATTTTGCACCACAAGACGAAGTCTGAAATGCCAACCAACCAAATAGTGTTGGCATTATCACATGCGCGAGGATAGACAAAAAGGGTGTGAGAATAGACGCTCTCATCATCAAATCTTCCATCTTATAAATATATATGAATACAATATGACAAAAGATCACACGAACCTTGGAATGAAAAGAATAGCTTGAGATCAAGGGGTGGTCAAAAAGTCAACGCTAGCTATGAAAGTTTTCTGGTCAAAATCATGATGTTGGCATGTCTACCTACTATTGCATATTCATGTTCCTGCAAATTTGGGTTGAAGATTGAGAGAATGGAGCTTGTGTGGAATTGACGTAAATGAGACATGTTTTGGCATTTTTAGCTTCTATATTTTGCACATGGCGGATACATATAATATTCAAAATTGGCAACTAAAGAATTGCTATTTCCAATACGTTGACTTCTCTACAATGACTATCTTGACCTTTGTCTGTCTCTATAATTTTTGTTTTTTGGTATGAAATGTGCGCACAATGTCGTTATGATTGGAAAGAGAGCTCTATCACTTGAGCTAGTTCTTTTCTTCTGTGGTGAATTTTACTCTCACATATTACCTACCAATAAGGCAATAAAGGCGTATTTTGATTAGTGGAATGTCTCGAAAGTCTAATTTCAAACCTTTTCGTTGGCACAAATTGTAAAGGTGGGACGCCAACGACTTGGATCAATATTTACGCCAAATCCACAAGACATAAGAGTAGAGCTGGCCACTGGGCCGGTTTTGCCCGGCCCGG
>CAAKMY010046355.1:500-13687 GCA_901111285.1 Corrigiola litoralis | reverse complement strand
CATAAAGTCATTTATGTTGTAGTGTATTAAGTTAAAATAAGATCATTCTAAAGTGGTCATTGTTTGAATTCAAATGGTTATTACTTTCCTTTGATGTTGATAGAAATGACCATTTTACTATAACTATTGTATTATCCAAAAGAAATACGCCGTAGAAGGTTAACTTGATCACCTCGATCTATACATGGAAAAAAAAAGCATAATTAGATGCCGATGCGACCAGTGGCGTAGCCTCCTTATGAAGTTTGGTGTCACTTGACACCATACTAATTCCATATATGAATAAATCAGTGTATAAAAACAGCAAAAGATATGTTTGGATCAGTGGTTAAATAGCTTGTTGACCCCATTAGAAGTTGTGGGTTCAAACCTAAGAAGCTACATTTTAATATTTTGACACCACACTTTCAATTTTCTGGCTTCGCCACTGGATGCGACTAGATTTATCAGTCATTCAAGTAAATAACATTATACATTTCAGAGGAAAGGCATAAGGTAAAGGAAACAAAGATAGAAATGAAAGGGGTAGAAGAATTGCAATGTTCTGATTAGAACTTCAATGTTATGAAATGCAAGTGAGATAAGCAGAAGAAAGATTTCCATTGACAATTAGCATTGCTAAATTTGATCAATAGTTCCCTTTACAAAACCAAAACTATACCGAAAAACTGTACTCAGAATTGGCTAGTTTTATTGCCACCACATCAACCAGTCACTCGATACCATTGATATTGGCCTGGACTGGCATTCTTTGCTGTATGCATCGTATAATTTCTCCTTGCACTAGTTATCAAATCTCACAAACCTCACAAAGAAAAGAAAAAAAAGGCGACAGAAAAGGAAGAAGGGTTCAAGTTGGAAAAGGTTTCAGATGGAGGAGGCAAAAGTACAATTGGATGTTCATATGATCATTTTGAAGGAACTTGAGAGGCACAACTGGCAATGGGGAGATCGGAAGGGGTGCATACCAGAGCCCTTTGCTGCAAGTGTCTTAAGCTTTGCTCCATGCTAACTTGTACCATTTCGGCCAACATCTTCTTCGCTTTCCCTGACTGTTCCTCACTGTCCATCTGTGATATAATGTTGCAAACTATGTTCTCCAAAGTGTCAGGCTCTAGCTCGGACCTTGGATAAGGAGAGTCTCTTAATAGCCTCAGCAGCATCTTAGCTTTAGTCTGAGACTTAGGAGTACCCTGAACAGTGAGCTCAAGTAACCCCGGTATGACCCCTTCTCTAAGGATTAAGTCCCGGTACTTACACCGATTAACCTCACACATTGTCAGCAGTGCCCCAACAGCATGCTCTCGGCTCTGGAGCGAACCACTCTCTAGGACTTCGACAACTGCAAGTATTCCCCCTTCTTCAGAGACAAGCGCATCCCTCCCCTCATCGAAGCTCACCAGAGATTCCAATAGGGCAGTGCATTTTTCTGCTGTTTTCGAGGATTTCTTGCATGTTATTAACAGGTCGATTATGTAAGGAACAGGATCTGCCTCAAGTATTATGGTGATGTTGCTTGTGTGCGTGGAGAGGTTGTAAAGTGCCATGAGGGCATCAACCTTGGCTTGTGCAGTGCCAGTTTCTAGGACCTCTACGAGAAGAGGAATCGCCCCTGAAGCTGTTATGGTTGGCTTGTTTACAGAAGATGCTGAAAGTGTTAGCAAAGAGGCAGTGGCATACTCCTGCAGACTGCTGTCATCTGATTGGAGCAAGCTGATTATTGGATTTAAGGCACCAGAAGCCACAATGCTGATCTTATTCCTGAGAAAGAACACATTCATAAATCATAACATCAATATCAAATATATAATGATAGCCAATGATCAGTTATCTGACATAACTATTACAAAAGCGACCACAACTGTTTGCGGAAGCATCAATCACAAAGGTTGAAGACATAAACACAGCAAATCAACACTTATCTATTGCACTTGATTGATTACGAAACACCAGAAAAAGTAACTAAACCAAGTTCTGATATCAAGGTAATAGCGTATGATAATTCATTCAGTAAAAGGACTACAAATGGATAAATCTGAGTTTCTTCAGTTTAATGTTGCTCAGATTAGTAACAAGACTTGGGTACAACCGTACAACACAGAATGTCGATCCAATCAATAAAACTTGCGCTCTAATTGAAAGTGACTAACAGAGCTTGTACTTGAGGTTGAAATAAAAGGTGCAGCTAACATAACTTGAATTTTCTCCTGAATACCTACTCATAGCCAATAAAGTAGAGGCAATTTAAAACAAGAATGAATTATCATGATAGGTGGACTGCAAGAAGTCCTTTGTGGTAGGTGGATGCGACCGATGATCTATGGATAAAAGTTAAGCAAGGTAACACTGATAATTCAACAGGTTGTACCAAACTTATTTGTTATTGTTGATAGGGTGTGACAAATCACAAAATCAATTCAACCAAAAACCTAACCTAATAGTTAAGCCTCAATCAATGGTTATATTCTAATCAGACAAACGCACAAGTGAAGATATACTCTAAGGTACAATTTGGATTAACATAATCTTAGAATTCTCTCCTTTAAAGTCGATTATGAAGCCAAATAAATTGACTTAAACACTTCAACATAAGGTTATACATATGCCTTTCATTGACTAATAATACTACAGGAAGCTAAGCATTTCTCAATCTTAACCAATAAGTTACGACAGACTAGAAAGAACTAGTTTTGCTTTTCTGCAACTGCAGAAGCACGCAAAGTTATTAGTAATTTATCATCTTTATACAGATTAAAGTCACATCAGTAAAAAGAAATCCACACTAAAGTAGAATACCATTTTCTTATTACTTCTCCTTTTATATTTTCTGCATCACCGCAAATAGAATGTATCCACGTGAAAACAATCGAACATCACATGATGAGATCTTATAAGATAATTAAAAGCAAAAGAAAGCAAAGACAAGAAAAGAAACTGAAGTTAACTGGAAAGAGAAAAAGAAAGAACAGAAGTAACATGAGCTTGAGCAAAAGAATCATGCCATCCTCCATTCACAGCAACTAAATAGAAATATAAATAGTAAATAAATGATATTGCATGGAAAAAAGGCATAATTCCCTATTGTGCAACATTTACTAGTATAATTTATCTGTTCAGATTCTTAGCAAACAAAATTCTCTTTAGCTAGAATAGGACCAGCCGCAAAATTAACCAACACACACAATTCAACACTTTTACTCCTTATTTGTTTAGCATTCTTGATTCGCTGACCAAAAATATATAAACATAAACACAACATTCTTTTCTATCAAAATTCGATTCCTTAGAATGATTCCGAACAGAAATTAATATGAGATAAACAAGAATTTCTATGACCTTAGGATATCCTCATTTTTTTCAACTTATCCAAAAACCAAGATAATTTACTATTTTCGTAAAATCAAAGCTAACTAAAACCGAATACTTTACAAACTTATATAAGACTGTTTGACCATTTGTTCGCCAGACTTTGGAATTGAAAGATTGTTTCAACGAAATTAATCGCAATCAAAGGGTCATTCATGAAGTAAAAGATAGTATAGATTATTCAGAAATAACGCATGATAACATAAATTAAACAATGGATTATCCTCATTGAATTTTCTTTTGTAAAATGGTACTTTATTAGATATTATTTTAGTGAGCATGGTGGATTTGACTACAGTAAAATAGTAAATCCAATGAGTAATAAGCTCAAATATCAAGATTTCACTGTTTGATCCCTTCCAATGAAATGATTCACAAATAACAAGAATACCATTATTATAAAATTATCAAGCCCCACAAAACCCAATAAAAAAACACCTAAGCAAATCTAAAATCACATCAAGATTATAATAAATCAAATCTTTCATATAACCCCATTTTTTAGAAAGTATTGTCTATTCATAAAAATAGAAGAACTTCATGCAAGCTAATTAACTAAAGCTTCTCGCAAACCCAAGTTAACTCATATCCTTATGTTGGACAACATAACTCTGACTACTTTAATAGTAATAAAAAACGATTTCTCCCAAGACTTTCCGATATTAAAAAAAAAACATAATTAACCAATAAAAAGGAGAAAAAGAAAGGAAACTGACTTCTCATCTTTAACAGCGAGATTAAGCAACGCAAGAAGAGCAGACTGAGTGGACTCGAGCGAGTCGACACGGAGCATGGAAACGAGCTGAG
Organism: Corrigiola litoralis; assembly: GCA_901111285.1. Lineage (NCBI taxonomy): Eukaryota > Viridiplantae > Streptophyta > Magnoliopsida > Caryophyllales > Caryophyllaceae > Corrigiola > Corrigiola litoralis. The sequence continues at coordinate 9,514 of CAAKMY010046355.1, read as the reverse complement.
GTACAGCAGGAGAGAGCTGCCTACGGCAACGTGGGGAGGTCTTAGTGAGCCGTCTGATCTCCTGGGCAGCTCTGATCATTGAATCTGAGTCGTCGGATTTGATCAAGTCCAGTACTTGGTTAACGCTAAGGTTGGTCGTTGATGGTGCACTGGACTTCTCCATGTGTTATATTCTCAGCTAGCTTAGTAACAAAAGTGTGTAACTACTACTATGCTTATGTTATGTGTTATGTTATGTTACTATGTTAGTTACGTATAAAGTATATTTATGTGTATGGGAGTTATGGAAATGAGAATATAAATGTGTAAGTATGTGAGTTTGGAGAGATTAAGGTAAGAGATGATGATAGGTAGAGACTAGAGAGAGAAGCGTAAGGAAGAGAAGAAGAGACGTTAAGCAACAGTTGATGAGATGAGAGGAGGGAGAGTTAAGAGGGAGTTTTCAACGGTTTTCTCGCTTGACAGTTGCTCACCTTTTTACATTTTTTTATACTTTTTATTTATCGTATTATTTCTTTTTTTTGGTACCTCATATTTTTTTGGTACAATTTATCGTATTAATATTACATGTTTATGGATCGGTCTCACCAATAGTTTTGATAAGGTAATTTGATACTCTTTGCTATACTGTAAGTCTTCGACTTTTAAATATCTCTCAAATTATAAACTTAATTATCAAACAAATTTGATATTATGAAAGTACGTGTATATACGAATCTAATGAGGATCAAGGTTGGCCAAATGTTTGAGAACTCAACTTGCTTGGGAGATGTCCTAATTTCGAATTGTCATGTCCTCCTCCCTAGCAACATTAGTTGGTTCAATATACCAAAGAAAAAAAATACGAATTTGATGATATAACTTTCATTATTTTTAACGAAGTATATAGGTCAAAGATCACCTTGAAAAGGGAGAACGATAAATAAATTTATTTCAATGGGATTTTGGGTTATTGGGTTGATCAATCGTCTCACCAGTTGTCTTTATAATATGGAATTATAAATTATTTGTCCTTTATGCATTGTGATGAGATTATTTGACTTTCATATATCTCTCAAAGAAAAAGCTTAAGAACTAGGCAAATTCGATATTATGAGAATATTTGATCATATAAATATAATATATATAATTTTCATAGTTCTTAATGAAGTACTTTCGGTATTGATCGATTTGACGGTTCAAGTTTCTTGGTCGAATGTGGGAACGACAAATATATTGTCATATCGTAAGGGGTACAAGTTGTTATTTTCATCATTATTGAAGAAATATTTGGGTCAAACTGTCTTTTAGATATACGAGCTTTTAAGGTGATAATAAAATGATGAATTTGTAAGATAAAAAAAAGTGTGCTTTTAAAAAGTATTTCTAAAAGCCTATATTAAATTTTAAGCATCAATACTTTTTTTATTTTCAAAGTTCATATGTCTGAACCAAGTATTATCGATATTAATTTGTTGTTGTTGTTGTTGTTGTTGTTGTTGTTGTTGTTGTTGTTGGGATATATCATGTATTTATTTTTTTATATTTTTTTTTTGGGTAAGATCTTATATGAGGCATGGTGTATTCATGTATGGATATTCATATTGGTAATTGGTATATCACTGGCTCGTGTTATGTGTCTTTTTCATAAGTCGGGTTTGGTTGTGGGTTTGGTAGATAGGGGAAAGAGAGCAAGAAAAATCAATTTGGTGGTGAATTTTTAAATGAATGATGATGTCTCCTTGTATTACCGTTGAACGTGTAACATACCTCGTATATTTAGTAGGGTGGGTGGGGATCTATAAAGTTAGAGAATCCAACGTTGGGAATAGTGGTCAGATTCCTACCTATCCATTTGAGAGATGATCGGGTTGGCCCATGAGCACCAAGTCGATCTAAAATGGGACTGGCTTGAACTTGTTTTTACATAAGTAAACTTAGAAGCTAAAAGAACAATTGTAATAATTGAATTCATTGAAAAGCCTTTGAAAAAGCAAGTGTAACTCCGTCCCGATCGACAAATAGAGGAGAGAGCTTAGCCCATATTTCTATAATTCTATTACACGCAAAAATAGTACTTCGAGACCTAATGCACGTTCAAGATCTTGTTATACAACGAATAGTTGTATGTTGGGTTTAGGAAGGATGAATTGAAGCAGATAAAGAATAACAATTTATAATTGAGAGTTGAAATAATAAAAGTGGAGTCAATGATAAACTAAGACAACAAAAATCATATACAAATTTTTCTATCCTTTTCCTAATAGTTCCAAATCTTTCCACAAGTCATTTATTTTGTCACATATCAGGCAATAAGAGTTAGGGTTTTAGTTTATAAGTCAATAGAGTTACTTTTTTATCAAAAATAATTTTAGGATAAAATCTCACTGACTTTATGAATTTAGCGGACTTTCTCTCCTTTGTGTTGTTTTCCCCCAACAAATATTATCTACTTTTTTTTTCATCAAATTGATTGCGAAGGAAAACATTGTAACACAACTTTTTCTAAGCTAAAGGAATAGTAAATATTGCCTCCTTCAAAATAATGCTTTAAAAAGGAGTTACGTATTTTCATTTTCAATGAACAAAGTAGAAGTTCGCCATCATCTTATTGCACTGCTTTTCATACTTTTTGTGTTTACAGCAAATGGATAATTTACTATTCAACTTACACCTTTGGTTAGGCACTTAGGCTCTATTCAACCTGTACTTGAGTGCTTAATATTCTATTTTCATCAACTTTTTTTTATAGAGCCAGTTAAAATGAAGAAGAAAAAAGAAAAAACGAACTCGACATTGATATCACTTGACAGTTTAAACTATCAATCACTAGCAACCTTGTTCCTAGTTTATTCACCCAACTTGATCAATCTACCGTGGTTCACTAATTCTCAGTCATAATATTCATCTTCGAGTAAGAAGGTGCGCTTTGACCTCCCTACGTACGTTATTTTAGGCTTCAAAGTGTGTAATCCATAAACATAGCTAGGTCAACAGAACTTTCAGCTTGCTACTCCACTTCTATAAATTTAAAAGTAAGCGGCTTTGTAGTAAAATCTAGAATGTTTACCCGAGATAATCCTCAGTGGCCTATGATCATCCGTTTCCATAGCTTATAGCCTTATAGGCTCAGCATTTCCCATGTCTTGAATTGTGGACTGACCCACATGTTGACTCCATTTGTTAAGCTCATAATGTTGCACAAGATTTACGGCCATCTCTAATTGTTATCGTATAAATTGCCAGAATTATTTTTTGAGTCCACGGAAAATAATGGAGACATGTGGTAGTATTCAACAATTTTAAGTATGTATTCTCTTAAAAAAAAACTCCCATGACATTGACAATATCTCAACATTTAAATCAAACAATAAAGTTTGAACTATTGCCAAATTAGTTGGTTGACAATCCTTCACGCACGAAAAAAAAAAAATCATTGTAATTTTTAGCCTAAAAGAATGGATGCATGCAAACATAAATACAGTGCTATATTATAAATTAGTGTCGAATTGTCAATAAGGGTAACAATATTCACATGGTAAGGATTATTGTTCTGTGAGCCTTGAGTAAGTTAGATAAGCAAGAACGAAGAAAATAGATTTGCGCACTTCGAAAAAGATTGGGCTGACATGCAATTATGCAAATGGCAGCCATAAAATTCAGTAAGATGCTGTGACAGGGGACTAAATGCAAGTTTCATGGGCTGCTTTTACGAGCGCATAATTAAAGTGCCTTTTACTGAAAACGAGTAGGTGCTGTCGCCGCAAATCCCTTGTCGCCCCCCTTGTTTTAATCGTCTCAAATTCTCTATATAAGTTACGAACATTTTATTTCACCATTATTTAAGTGATCAACTTACCAAAGTAATTTCATTTCGGATTCAATATTACTAATCACCTCAATATAGACTGTAGGATATAATGGAAGAAATCTTGATTCTTGCAAGATTATAGATTCATAGTAACATCCTTCATGCAGGTCCATATTCCTTTCGATTGTGGGTAGCCAATCGCCATACCAAAAAGCTAAATAACGTTTAAGATTTGCCCATAAAACGTAGGTTTTCTAATTAAGTGTTTGAGACTGAGTGTCAAAAAGCTAGCACAAGACATTTATCAAAAAAAACTTATGAGGAGTAAGGTTGATCTAACACTTGAAAGTTAAATATGTTTAAGAATTGTTTAGAATTCTAATTCTAACCATATTCGCCATCCCGGTCCAATAGGCCATAGATGTTTCAAATGTACCAAAACTAAGAAGAAAAACAACCAAACCCCATTATTACAATAGTCAATAAATTCATGAATGTCACGAGTCATATATTGAAATTTCCAAGTAGGCAAGTGCCAAGTGCCAAGTAGCCCCTTATTTCCCATTTCTGTGTGACTATCGTAGATTTTTTAGTTATCAAATTATTGTAGAAATTATTTGTGCATGTGTTAGAGCAAACTTATTTCTTGGGCTCATTTTGCCCCATGCGCATATTGGTAATTTGGTACGGTATATGCATGCCAGTGTGCCACTATAAGTCAATGCTCAGATGGAAATACGTGGTATCATGTGGACTTGAATGTGATTAAATACGCTTGCCGTGAGACGGGATTACCTAAATCAACGATGTGGTGATCAACAACTAGAAACTAAGATATCAATTCTCTCGTTGTCAGGGTCTGATTGGATCAAACGGCTTACTCCATGGCCTTGTCTCTTCATTCAGATCAAAGGGGCCACAAAGCCTTTGATGAGGGTTGTCTTTGAACATGCACAAACTGGCTCGGTGCAAAGTGACTCCGTAAATAGGGCCTTTAATTTTACGAGGCCCCAAAATCCTGTCAATTGTGATAATATATCTAGAAAATGATAGAAACGCTTTTGGGTTTCCAGAAAATATTCTGAAAGTGAACGAGCATGCTATTAGGGAGTACTGGATCATAATTGTAGCATACGATAATGTCATTTCTCCTTCTTGATAGATTTATGGTGTGTTTATTGATCGATTCGAACATGTGAATAATAGACAAAACCGATGGTTTAGGCTATGCCTAGGCAACTTTTTGCCAATTTTCTTAATCCATTCTTATTTATATATGTCTAGGAAACCTTTCACCAAATTTTTGTCCGATTCCATTTCAGGCCCGAAACAAAAAAAATTCGTGGGTTATAATCCACAAAAATCGGCTTTTTCGTCCGATGTTTCGTTTTCCGGAATATGTTCTGCAAGTGATAAAGCATGCTTCTAGGGTATACTTGAGCATAATTGTAGAATATGACAATACCATTCCTCCTTCTTGATAGATTTATGATGTGTTTATCGCTCGATTCGAGCATGTAAATAATAAACAAAACCGATGGTTTGGGCTAAACCTAGGCTACTTATTACCAATTTTATTTTTCCATTCTTCATTATATGTGTCTAGAATGTCTCCTGTCAATTTTCGTCCGATTCCATTTCGGGGCTGGAACAAGGTTTTTTCATGGGTTATAGTCCACAAAAACCAACTTTTTCGGTCGATTTTTTGTTTTTCGGAAAATGTTCCGAAATTGACCGAGCATGGTCCTAGGAAACACTGGATCATAATTGTAGCATACGAAAATGGCAATCCTTCTTCTTGATACATTTACGGTTAGTTTATTGATCAATTCGAGCATGTGAATAATATACAAAAACGATGTTTCAGGCTATGCCTAGGCTACTTTTTGCCAATTTTCTTGTTCCATTCTTCATTATACGTGTTTAGGATATCTCCCGTCAATTTTCGTCCAATTCCATTTCGGGGCCGAAACGAGGTTTTTTCGTGGATTATATTCCACAAAAATCGGCTTTTTCGCCCAATGTTTAGTTTTCCGGGATATGTTCATAACGTGATAAAGCATGCTTCTAGGATATACTAGAGCATAATTGTAGAATATAGCAATTCCATTCCTCCTTCTTGATACATTTAAGGTGTGTTTATCGCTCGATTCGAGCATGTGAATAATGGACAAAACTGATGGTGTGCGCTATGGCTAGGCTACTTATTGCCAATTTTCTTGTTCCATTCTTCATTATATTTGGTTAGGATACCTCCCACAAATTTTCGTCCAATTCAATTTCGGTGCCGAAACGAGGTTTTTTCGTGGGTTATAGTCCACAAAAACCGGTTTTTTCGTCCGATTTTTGGTTTTCCGGAAAATAAACCGAGAGTTGCCGAGCATGCTCCTAGGGAATACTGGATCATAATTGTAGCATACGACAATGCCAGTCCTTCTTCTTGATAGATTTACGGTGTGTTTATTGATCGATTCGAGCATCTGAATAATAGACAAAACCGATGGTTTAGGCTATGCCTAAGCTACTTTTTGCTAATTTTCTTGTTACATTTTTCATTATATATGTCCTGAATATCTCCTGTCAATTTTTGTCCGACTCCATTTCGTGGCCGAAACGAGGTTTTTTCGTGGGTTATAGTCCACAAAAATCGGCTTTTTCGCCCGATGTTTAGTTTTCCGGAATGTGTTCAGAACGTGATAAAGCATGCTTCTAGGGTATATAGGAGCGTAATTGTAGAATATGGCAATTCCATTCCTCCTTCTTGATAGATTTACGGTGTGCTTATCACTCGATTCGAGCATGTAATTAATGGGCAAAATCGATGGTTTGGGCTATGCACATGCTACTTATTGCCAAATTTATTGTTCCATTATTTATTATATGTGTCTAGGATACCTCTCACCAATTTTAGTCCGATTTCATTTTGGGTCCGAAACGAGGTTTTTTTTTGTTGATTATAGTCCACAAAAACCGGCTTTTTTGTCCGATTTTTGGTTTTCCGAAAATAATCCGAAAGTTACCGAGCATGCTCCTAGGGAATACTGGATCATAATTGTAGCATACGACAATGCTAATCCTCCTTCTTGATAGATTTACGGTGTGTTTATTGATCGATTCAAGCATGTGAATAATAGACAAAACCGACGGTTTAGGCTATGCCTAAGCTACTTTTTGCCAATTTTTTTGTTCCATTTTTCATTATACGTGTTTAGGATATCTCCTGTCAATTTTTGTCCGATTCCATTTCGGGGCCGAAACGAGGTTTTTTCGTGGGTCCACAAAAAAAGGCTTTTTCGTCCGATTTTTGGTTTTCCGGAAAATGTTCCAAAAGTGATTGAGCATGCTCCTAGGGTATACAGGAGCGTAATTGTAGAATATGGCAATTTCATTCCTCCTTCTTGATAGATTTACGGTGTGTTTATCACTCGATTCTAGCATGTAATTAATGGACAAAATCGATGGTTTGGGCTATGTCCATGCTACTTATTGCCAAATTTATTGTTCCATTCTTCATTATATGTGTCTAGGATACCTCTCGCAAATTTTTGTCCGATTACATTTGGGGGCCGAAACGAGGTTTTTTGTTGGTTATAGTCCACAAAAACCAGCTTTTTCGTCCGATTTTTGGTTTTCCGGAAAATGTTCCGAAAGTGACTGAGTATGCTCTTAGGGTATACTGAAACATAATAGTATAATATGGCGATTCCATGCCTCATCCTCAATATATATTTACGGTGTGTTTATCACTCGAATCGAGCATGTGAAATAATGGACAAATCCGATTGTTTAGGCTATACCTAGGCCACTCTTTGCAAGTTTTCTTATTCAATTCTTCATTATACGTGTCTAGGATATCTCCTGTCAATTTTCGTCCGATTCCATTCGGGGATGAAACGAGGTTTTTTTCGTGGGTTATAGTCCACAAAACCCGGCTTTTTCGTCCGTTTTTGGTTTTCCGAAAAATGTTCTAAAAGTTACCAAACATGCTCCTAGAGTATACAGGAGCGTAATTGTAGAATATGGAAATTCCATTCCTCCTTCTTGATAGATTCATGGTGTGTTTATCGCTCGATTCGAGCATGTAATTGATGGACAAAACTGATGGTTTCCGCTATGGCTAGGCTAATTATTGCCAATTTTCTTGTTCCATTCTTCATTATATGTGGTTAGGATACCTCCCACAAATTTTCGTCCGATTCAATTTCGGGGCCGAAACGAGGTTTTTTGTGGGTTATAGTCCACAAAAACCGGCTTTTTCATCCGATTTTTGGTTTTCTGGAAAATAATCCAAAAGTTACCGAGCATGCTCCTAGGGAATACTGGATCATAATTGTAGCACACGACAATGCCAATCCTCCTTCGTGGGTTAAAGTCCACAAAACCCGGCTATTTTTCGTCCGATTTTTGGTTTTTCGGAAAATGTTCCAAAAGTGACTGAGCACCCTCCTAAGGTATACAAGAGCGCAATTGTAGACTATGGAAATTCCATTCCTCCTTCTTGATAGATTTACGGTGTGTTTATCATTCGATTCGAGCATGTAATTAATGGACAAAATCGATGGTTTGGGCTATGCCTAGGGTACTTATTGCCAAATTTATTGTTCCATTCTTCATTATATGTGTATAGGATACATCCCGCCAATAATTGTCTGATTTCATTTCGGGATCGAAACGAGGTTTTTTCGCGGGTTATAGTCCACAAAAACCGGGTTTTTCGTCAGATTTTTTGTTTTCCGGAATATGTTCCGAAAGTGACCGAGCATGCTCATACGGTATATTGGAGCATAATTGTATAATATGGCAATTTCATTACTTTTTCGTGATAGATTTTCGGTGAGTTTATCGCTCGATTCAAGCATGTGAATATTGGACAAAACCGATGGTGGTATGTGCAAATTTGCAATCATAAGTATATTTGTTGAGTAGTTAGTTGATATAGTCCGGGCAACAAGTGCCGAAGGTAAATGGTCTTCAAAAATTACTCTTGTTGTCGACAACTAAAGAGTTAGATTAGATCCAAATGTTTTTATGAGACATCACCAGATGGTGTCTAAATAAGACGACACCCTCTCACATGCATTATTATAATCCCCTTAACATACAATAGGTTATAGGCGCCACTAAAACCGCATGTGAAAGGATGATATAAAATTAGATACTACTCGATGACGTTCTACCATTAGTTACAGAAAATCAGAAACTATTTCGTGCAATACTAGCACTG
>CAAKMY010046346.1:0-10090 GCA_901111285.1 Corrigiola litoralis | reverse complement strand
AGTTTAGTACCCAAAATAGCATACTTCAGTACCTTTAAATCAAGTTTTTAGACAAAGTTAACGGAAGTTCACTTCAATATCTGATTTGTTACTTTTGTAACGTTAGTACTTGATTTGTTACAAAGTCCATAGTTCAGTACCCAAATGAGCTCTTAACTCGTCACCAGAGCCTTCCAAATTGCGCTTCGTAATACGTAAAACGTTAACCAACACGGAGTAGCATCTAAATTTTGAATCAAATCGGCTCTCTGTAAGCTCACATCAAGGTCTGCAAACGAATTAAGACCATATATATATTCTCATCAACACTTGACATCCGGATTTTGCATGTTTCTTGCAATACTAGAGCAGTTCACAGCTGGTCGTAGCCTCTGCGTTAACATGCTATATTATGCGTACTTAATGCTTATGTCTTGATCAAACATTACAGCATTGCACAGTCCTCCCGCACACAGGAAACTGATACTTAAGTACGCAACGTCTGTTATTATATGCTGTGCTCTACATATTCTATTGTTTGATACGTACTTTGGATTGTATAACCCCAAGGTAAACCTTCACGAAAAGCTAACACGAGAATGTATTGTGCCAGAGAAATACTACTACTACGTAAGACTTTGGATTTCCAGGTTTGATCTTCATCCAAGTTAGATTATAATTACTTCAAAAAAAAAAGTTCGATTATAATTAACAGTATTCTCCGCGCAACCACAAGACAATTAGAACAGCACTCTATATATGACGAAGCAGTCGCTTTCTGTTGTAAGAAATTATCTTGAGTGCATGAGTTGGTTGGCAAAGGCAATTTGGTTACGGCTGATCTCTTCATCATCTTCCTCTTCGTCATGTGGTCTAGAAAGTTGTAGGAGCTCGAAGCTGTGGGATGATGGAGCTGCTGTAGAAGTGTCAGCAACAACAGCAAAGTCGTAACTAGTAGAAGCATTGTAAGCAGTATTCATGTGGAGAAGGTGGTTGGTTGAAGCTGATGAGTTGTTCGAGTACGCTGGCTGGTGATGAGGATGCTGTATTACTTCGAAACCGTTGTTCGGCTGTTGCTGTTGCTGTTGTTGTGAGCTTTGGAGGGCGTTTGCCATCGCCAAACGACTATTCACTACTTGACTTTGCACCATTCCTAACTCTGCCTGTAGTGTGGCAACCTGAACATTTTATGGACAAGTGATCATATTGTTTACGTGTGATTAGTATATTGTAATAAGTGCTCAGTAGTTAAATACACTGTACTACTCCTAATCTCCATAAAATACGCAATGCTTAACTACATGGACAACCTATTATATTCATCGATCATATAGTTGATGTCATAACATTTTGTAAGCTCTTCTAAAAATTGTGCGTGAAATAGAAGAAAATCGATATAGATTTGTTGTGATCTCTTCGGTAAGGTACCTAATGTTTTATAATAATATTAGTATCTTAAAGAGTGACCACGAGAAAATTACGTAAATTTTCTATATTGAAATAATCCTGCTTCTAGTCCTTTCAAGTAGTATACCTGTATGTGTTATTTCTTAATGAAATTCATGAATATAACAATTTCAGATTGGTATTTGACTATGGTATCTATCAACACATTTGTATGAAATTAAACTATAAGTGGTTAAACTTTTAACTTACGATGCTCAATATTAATTGCAATGTTATTAAAAGGTGATTACATTATTTAAACTTGTGACTAGGGCTAATTTTAACTTTGATTTCTATAAACAAGGCCTCACAAGCCTCCAATCAAGTAAAGCTAATTATAAGGCTAAACACATTGTCAAAGAAAAAAAAGAAATATGGCATGCAAAATATTTTGCACCTTTTCTACTTTCTTGAGTTGCCTTCTAATCTTCTATAAAGTACGAACATAATAACCTCTTAAATTATATCGGTCCCCAGTAAATATCTATTAGAAGGATTTTATGAAAATATTTAGTATATTTAGTTATCACTAATAACCCACACAAATTTCCCCAATGATCTAAACTTTCCTTCTTGTGCTAGATGAGCATTGCTCATCAATCATCATATGCCAATATGCTAATAGCTTTTGACATAAACCTTCTGATCATGTAGTTTTTCGTGGTCTTTGGATAGTTTCAGTTGTCACAAAATTAAATAAAGTCTACTTGTATTGTTGTAGTGATCGGTTTATCATTTTCATTTATATTACTGTTTGCCATTTCTCCTAATGGCCAAACAGTTGCATCGTACAAGTTCTTCCTGGAACTTTGTGTCAGACCATAGTATATTGCTTAACATGTTAGTTCCTGCTAAGATAAGCATGGATTCAAATAAAATGTTTTTATTGCCTTTATCTGCCCTTCTCGTAGAAACCTAGAAAAACTTCATGAAAAGCAAAGTATATCGTAGAATTGGAGGTGATAGTTCAGAGAAGACAAACATTGAGCAAAAGGAAATAAATAATAGTTTTTTTGACTAATATCTAGCATAATCTACATTCCTTATTTTTTAATGTCATCAAATCAATTTTAAAAGATAAACATTCCTAAGTTATCTTAATAGCCATAATTACTCATCAAAACAAAGATAGCCATCATATAAAAGATGGATATTAACCCTCTTAACAAGTTACCCGGGGTAACTCGTTAAGATTACCGAAATTCTATTGGTACCTAATTTGTCATCAATCATAATAGAGAAACAATTCTGAGAGTTCTTTTCTTTTCATTCTGTCTTCTGGTTAAAGTGATATCAATAACAATGTTATTAGACATCATATATCAACCCTTCACGAACAACGTACCTTGCGTCATTCATACACGTACCTAGTTTGTGAATATGTTATCCGTATATTATTATTTGGACGTGTTTGCTAACGTTTTTCTCCCTTTTCTTCCTATGCAAAGCTACTATTTATCATATTTTGCGAATAGTATAGCGGGCAAGTTGATCACCTGCTGCTGCAAGGCAAGAATGGTGGAAACGCAACCATAAACCGGGTCCGAAAGCCTAGCTTGAGCTTCATATGATATAGTGAGCACAGCATCATGCCGACGGTTCATGGGAATATGAAGCAACAACTTTGAGACATTGCTCGCCCCGAACACCTTGTGAACAGCCGCGAACCTAGCTGCTCCTTGGTCTGATCCAAAATGAGGCGCAAATATGCACCCATTTGTACACTTCCTCCTTAGAAACTTGCATGCACCACAAGGGGCTGCAGCTGTTGGGGCAGCCTCTACGTCCCCCATTGCAGTACCAGTTGGCCGTTTTCCAACGCCCTTACGGCGGCCATGATCACAATGGTTGTCAGGCATGGATGAGAATGTGTGAGTAGTACTAGAGGGGAGTAAGAGGTTTGAAGGGGATGGGGGTGCTTATAACGGGGAGATGTGACAAAGGTGCACATTTATTTCATGAGAAGGGGTTTGGCGAGGTAAATATGATATGATTATGAGGGACTAATACAATCTTATTAGAGGGAAAACGTAATTAAGGTTGGTGAAACCGGAGGATGGAAAAGAGAGTGTATTGGACATTTTGGTGTGAAATCCACGTGCAAAGGGAATGTTTTTCTTCTTTTTCCCAAAGCTGGTTTTGTGTAATTTAATGTTAAGAATGCACATTCAAATAGTAACTAAATATTTTAGTGGTGGTGGTTTTGTGACAGAATAGAGTGATTTGTCCTGCTTGAGGGAGGCACAAGAATTGTGCTGCCCGTAGCGTGTGGGAGATGGTGGTAAATTAGGTGTATACAAGTATTTATTATCATGGTTTGTTACCCCTCCACGGCAAGTACCTTCAAATTCCAATTAGTGTGTTATATCTATCCTAAAAGCATTTTGAGTATTTTCCATTATGTTGAAACTTTCTACCTTGGTAATTATTTGTCGCCCTTGAGTTCGAACGGTTTCTCTGTCACAAAAGAAGAGAAGGGGGGGTATATTCCCGAGGAAAATAAGATAGCGCCACCCTGTGGTACCGAATTTGGGCGCCATCCTTCTCACAATGTATTATTATAATTCCCCCTATTGATGGGGGCCACTAAGCATTATAATAATACATATGAGAGGGTGGCACACAAATTCGGTACCACCCGGTGGCGCCCTATAATTAACAACCGGAAAGAGAGAACGTACACTGGTACTGCGTACATAAGAACAAACAATTTGTTAAGTCCAGAACAAACAGTTAGAACCCAAAAGTTTCACCAATTACTATGAACCTTTATTTTCATGAAAAGACATTATTTTGTCAAAGACAAGGTGTTGAAACATCCCTATTCCCTAACCACATAATCCACGCCAGGTTGTACTATGCTACTATGCTACTATGACTATACAAACGAGGTTCTTGATTCACTAAATATGATCTATCATCATCACTTTCTTTGAAGTTGCTAATCACCACAAGGGTAGAAAACATGTTTTACAGATAGACAAATAGTACAGCCTTCCTGCTATTTGCATGGCAATTTTGCGAAAATATCATTTTTGAGATTTAGGTGTCTTCTGAGGGCAAGACGCCAAAACAATGAGAACTACCACAAAAACAAGGTAAGCCCTTAGACCGGAGTCTAACTTCTCCATAGCTAAAAGTGAACTCTTCATCAGCCTGTATATCCCTAGAAGTGAAGAAGCAAACCCGGGGTAAAAGAGCTCCTGAACTTTTAATCAACACAGTGGATAGGTTGCCACCATCGCAAGCATGGTTTATAAATCGTGCAATATTACCGATTCTTGTGGCATCAATGTTGATCCTAAAACAAGCCTTCCTTGATGGTAGGTACTCCCGAACCACTAAAAGAGCAAGAGAAAACTGGCCATCTCTTGCACGTTGATCATAAAATTGATGACGCCTCCTTGCCTCTTCAGTTGTCAACAGCTCACCTATTCAGAGTGCACATCGGACATCAACAACAGATAGTGAATCGCTTATATGGAGAAAAACAAGAACAATATTTTCGTTAAGGCTCTAATGTTATTCTTAGTTGTTCCACAGAAATACTATGATGTTAGAGCCTACGTTGGTATATAGCTGTCAACAGCAAAGATTTTGTTGAAGAGGTTATGTAGATGCGAAAACAGAGGATCTTCCAGAAGAGGCATTAACGTTATCACGAAAACTAAAATAAAAAGACAAATCATTGACAAATCTAAAAGCTGAAGAAGAGAGCAAACATAATTGAAGACCAAAAAGCAGACAGTTCAGAAACAGTCATATGACCTTAAACTGATATTAAACAGACATGACAGCTCACAAGTTGAGTAGTCACAACGCAACAGTAAGCAGAGTGTTCTCTTTTTTTTTTCTAAGTTCTCAAATCTTAAAGAAAGATAGTCATAATTTAACCATCTAATGCTATCCTTATCATAACTTCATAAGTACCAGAAACTGTTTCTGAGTTTCAACAACAATAAAAAGTCAAAACGGCAAAGTAAACTAAAATGTCAATCTGAATCTACTCAGCAATCATATCAAAATTCCAAAAGCATTATTGCATATACACAGGAATAATTATTCAAAAAGAATAAGCTTATTAGCAAACAAACCCCAATCTTCAACTTAACAGAAACACCCTTAGTCACTCAATTCCTGGACTCGCAACCACAATTGGGACCCATTTTTCTTGACCACCTCACCACCATCATCATATCTCAACTTCAAGCAGCTGCGGTCATGAACCAACTCATATTTCTCCCCAAGATTATGCCCGAGCTGCAGACGGTAATGATTCATCTGAGAGGTGTAGTAGGGTGTGGCGGATACGGTATATGGTGGCTAGTTTGACGTTTATCGTGACCTCGTGGGAGATTTTGGTCTACGACATCTACAGATAGGGGGCGGTTGTTGGGTTTTGTTTGGTATGCTTTGGTGAAAAATTACTCATCTACAGATAGGGGGAATTTTGAAGGCAATGAGGGATAAAGTGTTTGGTAACTCTCGGAATATTATCAAATGTATGAGATAGACAAAAATAAATGCTATAGACAGACAAAGAGAAATCTACTTTTAATCCATAAAGCCTACACCCCTAATTGGTGGTCAAGTTTCATCATTCCTAATATACTCTTAGAAAACAACACAATTTCTACATTTGCACCAAGAAATTAGCCCAAAGAGTAAGACAACCTTGTACAAGTGAACTCTTTCTATTAGAAAAAGTAAAGATTAGACTTTTCAGCCAACTTATTTGTGGAGATATGATTCCCTTATTTGACCAGTAAATAAAGGAAATTGACACCGTGGAAAAAAGGGTTCATTGGCTAGGAGAAATTAGAAACTGCTTCAGTTGTTCTCCCTTACCATCATGTTCCCCTTTACAAGAATGTACTGTACCACTACAAACATCATACATTATACTTCCTAGTTTCCTCTCTCTTATCTCCTATTACTAATAGGATGGTCTTGTTTGTGGTCTTCCACATCCACAAGAGAGATGACTAGGACTGATGACCTTTTCTGATCTACACAATCAAGTCAATAAGCAAGAGAAAATAAAATATTTTCTACTTAACAATAAGCAATCAGCAGACTTATTTAGGTCTTACGCTTAAACAAGAGGTTCGTTGATTCATACCTATAACATCAAGCACCAAGATCTCAGGATCATGGCTGTCCCCTCTAAAGCTTTATGACACCTCATGAAAATATGTACTCGTCAATCCTAGCTTCGCTTGCGAGTTGAACAGAATGGCTCTCTCAAAGGGCGTGATCACAAGTATTATAATCAAAGGTTCCTTGTAAAAGTATAATATCCAAACCTGGTATACTTCTTAAGCATATTCAAATGAA
The DNA here is from genome assembly GCA_901111285.1 of Corrigiola litoralis. Lineage (NCBI taxonomy): Eukaryota > Viridiplantae > Streptophyta > Magnoliopsida > Caryophyllales > Caryophyllaceae > Corrigiola > Corrigiola litoralis. The sequence goes on along the minus strand of CAAKMY010046346.1, from coordinate 3,328 downwards.
GCTTCAGTATTCATGGGAGACTTCCTCCAGCAAACTCATTTTTAGCTTCAATGACTACCCAACTTTGAGCCCATTCTCATTATATTTACCTATCTCAGCATAGCAGAAAGAAACGAGTATACCGTAGAAAAGGGGTAAAAGGTAATCATAAAAGGTCAGTTCTCCTAGCCATTTCCTGCCTTATGGATGTGGAGCACCACAAGCTAGACCATCAAATGAGTAACGAAATAGACAGGTTCTGAAATCTTGATACTTGATACAACAGATTGTTGTCTGTGACTAGTTATGGGAAATGCGACTGGGTCCATTATTTTTCATGGCTCCATCACTTAAATGGAGTAGTGCATTCGATGGGATATGTTCAAGTAGACCAGGATGGCACTGAAATTTCCTAATTGAACTGAATTGAATTAAGCTGACTCAATCAGAGCTAAATTGAAGTTTTTTTTTTTTTGTCGTTAGATGTTTAGCCCTCTTCGACTCATTAAAAGCATTCAATAATGCACATATGCCAGAGTATGCTTTGAGATCTTACTAATCACACAAAAGTCGGGTTTATTGAGCAATAAGTTTTTAATTGGAACTAACCTGAAGCAGATCATCACTAGAATATTGTGGCCAAGGTCATGCGAGTTTGAGATATACGCAAAGGAGCAATGGAAACATGTCCATATCTTAATAGCATAAATACCGTAAGTCATGACAAACAATTATTTTGTGAAGTAACTTTGCCAATCAAACAAGGATGTTAATCTGACACTACAGGACCAACTCCAGGAACTTAAATACTTTCCTTCCCCTCAATTCAAAACTATAGGCACCACTAAAGCCCCTTTATAAAAAGATATGGCATGTCAAAACAATGTCACTTTTCCAAACTAACAACTGCCTCTCCATACTTTCGCTTAACTCCTGTCTTAAGTTAGCAATCAGAAATTGTTCAACGTTTCAGCCTAATCAAACCAAAGCTAAGTTCTGACAAGTTTAATCCTTTGAGCCACATAAGTGGTATAACTTAATTACACACTAATACACGGTTTTCAAAAATCCAGCAAAGTAGCCTGGCTGGCAACTTGGCAAGCAGCCTTCAAAAACTGGGGTTCAAGTATGATTTCAAGACTCGAAACTCACATTAAACTGAGCCAAAAAGTCATCGATTGGTACTAAATTCGAAAAGGCTGGACTGAAATATACTACCTAACTGAAGACCCCAAATTAGCATAAACCGAACTACCAACATGAAAGGTCATAAGACGAACTAACAAAAACAACTGGAAATCATTAACCATGTTGAAAGGCTCATTATTGCTATCACATGCAAGGCTCCAATTTAGCAATACAAGTTAGCAAGTCATTACTTGGTTTAATGATTTTACTTGCTCGTCATCGTTTCAATTGCTTTAAGTTTGCTGATATTGTCCAAAGTTGTATAGGATCTACTTTAGAAGCTCATTCAGGCAAACAATACAAGTTTTGCCTTGCTTGGTCTAGTCTATCGATTCTCTATTGTACTCCTTTGAATTCTCTTGTTCCTCTTTCCTAGCCAAAAATCTCCTCTCTCTACAAATCGCCTGGAATTGTAGAAAATATTCCTAATCTTTTCTACAGATCCTACCCTTGATATAACTTCATACTTACAACAATCATCTAAAATTTTGACTTTCGATAAATTTAGTTGAAAAGCCCGTACGATGCTCGGGCCACATTAAAAACTCATATTCATTGTTGTCTATAATTTATATATAAAAATAACAGAGATGAAAACCTTGGGGGATCATGGAGAGTGGAATTGTAAGACACATTGTACTTATGGAATCCCAACATTCAAGTATGGAAGATTGGATAAATATGAAATTTCTGTAACTTTCACGTCAACATTAATGTAAAAAGAGTGATGAGTACACACAATTTTACCTGTATGAATGTAACAAAAAAAAAATAATTGTACCCGTATGACATATAAATTATACATAGGAAAAATTAATGTCAATAATCCCAATTTTAGGTAGTCTTTTTACAATTATCTCAGCCATGTGAAATCCCACAATAAACCGAAATGTGGCTCATTTATTCTAAAAACAATCCCTTTGACCCCGAACCAAAACTCAAGCCTAATTTTAACCCGAACCTCCCTTTTTTCTCTCCCCTCTCGATCACCATTCTCTTCACTACCCTTCTCATCACCTTTACCACCATAACCAAAGTCCACCTTCTCTTCTCTCTCATCTCAAACCTCCCCCTACAATTATGTGGTATATATCGACCAAATGTAAATCATGTGGTCATGTGACCTGTGAGGGGGAAGCTCTTTTGGCTCAGCAAAAATGTCTTCAAAGCTCTGAAGAATTGTCTTGATTTCTGGCAACATGTCATGTTGCTATCAACAACATATGCTACTTGTCTCACATGAACAAGAAACAACTGCCCAAAGTTGTACCCATGTCCCTACCCCATTTCATCATTGAGTTCCTTCCCAGAAATCCATTGTAATGCCCCTTTTGTGATTCCTTTAAGTACCACCTTTTTGCTTTCATACATGAACTCCATCTTGAGTTTATCAAAATCCCACACAACTAGACCCAAATATGATAAACACTACACTCCCAAAACCATTTCACAGCCCCCCAAAGGAACAATCATCACATCTGTCAGAAATTCCACTCCATGTTAAGTGCATTTGAATCCTTTACACACCTTAGAAGTAACTAAAGTATCGCCATTAGTAACTGATACCTTTAAGGGGTATGTATTGGTGAGCTTGCAACCTAACTTCTTGGCCACAGACTTATCCAAAAAGTTATGTGTACTACCCGAATCCACCAAGGCATGAATGGTTTGAGCTTTAACTTTTCCATGTACCCTCATGGTTTGATAAGAATTATATCCTGATATGGCATTTAAGGATATTAGAGGTTGTTTCTCATTGAAATCTTGTGAAATTCCACACCCCTCTTCCACCAATTCCATTGCACTATTGCACTCAGTTTCCTTCCCAAACTCCATTATCTCCTCGATCCTCAGATTCCATAGGGATTAAAACCATTGTTGTTGGAATTCTTGCTGTTCTTGAATTCGTTGCTCCATTAAACCCAGTCTTTCATCCACCTTCGCAGTGAAGTAAGGTTAACTTGGCCCGAATTGTTGCGCTGAAGATTCCGGTGATGTAACAATGAAAGTTGGAAAAATTTCGAGGTAGTTTAATGACGGAAGTATGATGATATTCAGAGCCCAGATGACTGGCTACTGATACCATTTGTAATGTATATCAAAGATTTCATCCGGAAAGAAATTACTAATTGGGAATACTGAAACAACCCAACCTTGCGGG
>CAAKMY010046344.1:0-20637 GCA_901111285.1 Corrigiola litoralis | reverse complement strand
CCCCCCCCCCCCCCCCCCGGTTATTAGTCCGCCTCCATGCAGCAGCAAGGTAGAGATGTATATACAGTACAGCGGATAGCTCACATGAGGGAGTGCTTTAAGAGGAAAAGATGCACAAGTAGAAAACATTGTAGTTTTCTGCTTTGTAGTTGTCTTGCACCTAAGGAATTCCCAAATAAATAAAGGGACTAGTAGAGGACTTGGTCATATAAAAGTGTAATAATCTCAGCAGTAAGAGGTAATATGTATTTTTCTATTTTAATATTGAACAGCATATTTGCCTGCCCTTAATCCAAAGCTGACAATCGTCCGCAAGGTCATTATGAGATCTAATTAATTTATTAACAGTCTCTCCTTCCATCATATATTTGCCTATTTTTCTAATTGTTTTTGGTTTTAATCACATATAGTGTGAAGAGTAAGAATAGAATGGCAGGCTGCTGGGTTAGGAAGTGGATTATCGTTGTATAATATTGAGAGTTAGGATTCAGTACGTTATTTTCTTGTCCATTGGTTCGAGCGTTATGTGCATATTGCCTTATGTGCATATTGAACAACATATTTGACCTAGGTGAATACAGTAACTTAACTAACACATTTATTTTGTAGTCATCCATTATAATTTGACTTTTATTTGCATGTTTCTCTAGATTAATAAGTGAATATTTAGCCATTGATAAAAAAAAAAAAAAAAATATCAAAAATCACTTTTCAATGATGTGGATTTAAGTCATATATATTCATAACTTTTCCCGTGTCAATTGTTCCACCATTCAATATTGTTTTAATTACTTTTCTTCCTCAAATTTTGTATTGAATTCTGAAGACATTGTTTTTGTTATTGTAATATCTATAGGTTGGAGATGATGAGTTTGGCAAGATGCTAGTGGATATTCTCAACAAGAATTCAGTAAACACTGAAGCCGTTTGCTTTGACAAGAATGCTAGGACTGCCTTAGCCTTTGTGACATTAAAGAAGAATGGTGAAAGGGAATTCATGTTCTATAGAAACCCTAGTGCTGACATGCTTCTCAAGGAGTCTGAGCTGAATGTTGATCTCATCAAGCAAGCAAAGGTCTTTCATTATGGATCCATTAGCTTAATCACTGAGCCATGTCGGTCGGCACACATAGCTGCCATGAAAGTTGCCAAGCAAGCTGGAGTTATTCTCTCATATGATCCTAATGTGAGAATTCCACTTTGGCCTTCTCCTGAGGCTGCTAGGGAGGGCATCAAGAGCATTTGGAATGAAGCTGATATTATTAAGGTTTATTTAAATTCTAACTTCATTGGTAGTATATGAGTATTGTTTTGTTTTGGGTGAGTGAAAAACTTTTATTGATTTTCTATATTCTCTTATGCTTAGGTGAGTGATGAAGAGGTAAACTTCCTTACACATGGTGATGCAATGAAGGAAGAAGTGGTCATGACTTTGTGGCATGATGGTCTTAAGCTTCTCCTCGTTACTGATGGTGAAAAGGGATGCAGATATTTCACCAAGGTTTTAACATAACCATTGTCAAATATATTTTACATACCTCTACTTTAGAATTCAGAGACATGTTTCTATTGTGGGACAATATTGTATATTGTATTCACAATGTTCCAACCTTAGAATTTGAAGACCTGTTTTTCTAATTGTTGGCTATTATATTGTATGAAACTGCAGAACTTCAAAGGAGCAGTTAAAGGTTTTTATGTCAAGGCTGTTGACACAACAGGTGCCGGAGATGCATTTGTTGGTTCCTTCCTTTACTCCCTTGCCAAGGATCCTTCAATCTTACAAGTATGCCTACACTTTGTAAACTCCAATTTTATTCATTTTTTTTAAATTTGGGTTTATTATGTTCTTAGACTGAAAATTAAATATTTTTGAATAGGATGAAAATAAGTTAAAGGAAGTATTGACATTATCAAATGCTTGTGGAGCCCTTGCCACAACCCAGAAGGGTGCTATTCCTGCACTCCCAAGTCTTTCTCAGGCACTTGAGCTGGTGATGAAGAAGAACTGAAAACGTATGACTTTTAAAGTAGAAGTTTTAGTTTATATGTGGTCGAATACATTTACCCTTCCTTCACTTGTCTTTTTGGAGTGTTGGTTTGGTTAGTTTGGTGCATAGATGACACTGTTTTAGATGACTTTAATTTAAATTCATTTTTATGTGATAGCTTAGTGGAAGGAAATTTTGTTTTTCCTACTTGCTTATGCATATATTCATAAAAGTTAAGACATATCGTTGCTACAGTACTTATTGCAAATCAATGACTAATACTTATCTATACTTGATCAAGTGATTGACATACATAAGCTATAGCTATTACCAGTTATAAGCAAGATTTAACCAGCATAGCACATGTCAAAGATAGAAAGAAAGGCATGCTAAAAGCCACAAAAGAATGTTACTATCACTATGCTTTCATCATGTGCACGACTTTAATAGTAGAAATAACATTACAACTTTGCCTTAGCTATGATTGCATTTGCCATGACAAATTGACAACACTATGCACAATGTAAAAGCCATGAAAAAAAAAAAAACAAGAGCTAGCATATTAAGGATCAACACCTTTTGACAAGAACGGCCATATTTACTTTCTTCTAGCTAATTTCAAGATAGTCTAGAATCAATACAGTATATTGCACGTACACAACTACACTTAGTTTACCAAACAAAAAAAATTACGCAATAGTCAAATTGCCACATTATTATCATAGAAAAATCTCATAAAAAAAATTAACAGCAGTAATCTACAACTATTAAATTTATTTGTACCCTTTTTTTCCCTGCCTTCTAACATGGCTCTGCAACCATCCAATACCTTTAAAAGCCTTTGAGAATTTCACCAAACTAGGTCTTCCCATGCTCAAATTCATCTTCCCAGCAGACAACTTCAATGCTTGCAAACAACAAATCTTACCATTATCATCATAATCCTCTTCATAATCATCCTCGTCGTGATCATTTACAATCAACTCCCCAATTTTATCTCTTCTCCTTCCCTTTTTACTCTCCTGTACCTCTAATTTTTCCTTGTTTTCCCCTGTATCATGAGTTTCCCATAATAAATCCATGCATTCTTCACCATCACCACCATTCACATTAATCTTGTTGTTACTCCAATTATGCCTCTCTTCGAATAACTTGCATGCTAAAGTTCTCCTCCACTCTTTTTCCTTCTTCATTGACCCAAAACTCCCTAAATATTGTCCACCAAAGTCGTCATCATGAACCCTTAAAGAACCATACTGTGGTGTTTTTTTAACCTCATTTGCCTCGGATCCGCTGCTTTTTAGTATTGGCACATGGTTCTTCACTACCTCATCTTCTACTTTATTGGGATTTGTGTCACATGCTTCATGTTCTTTTGCCGAAGTTTCACATTGTTTCACTGTTCCTTCTTCATCTTGGCACACTTTTTCCTCTGAAAATTCAGCTGGACTGTCTTCAAATTTGTCATCCTCAATTGGGTTTGCTTCACTTACCTCAATTATGGGTATGTCAAAGACAACCTTGTAGACCTCAAACTCCTCTAGAGGTTGCGAATTTTCGTTGTCGTCGTTGTCGAAATTCGGACGTAAGTTCTCTAGGAGAGTGTTGTAAGTAGTGAGGAAGAAACCGTCGTTGGAGTTTAGGATGGAGTGTAGAGGGATGATGGTGGTGAGTAGAGATAGGAAGAGGAGAAATGTGGTGAAGAAAAGAGGAGACAAGAAAGATAAAAGCTTGAAGAGGTAAGGAGAGAAGAAGATCAAGTAAGAGAAGTAGAGTGGATGTGAGAGTATAAAAGAACAAATGATAGTAAAGTCTGAGACTTTGTTCTTGTTCGGTGTTTCTGTGCTTTGAAAGCAATATTCAGTCATTGTTTTGTTGGGGTTTAGAGAATGTTGGTTGATCATGAGAAGTGTTGAAATATGGTGAACAATGAAGGGTTTAGGCCTTAGGAATTTGGTGTATCATGTGTGTTTTTCTTTGTTATGACTTATGATGTTTATGCAACGAGGAAAGGGGAAGATTGAAAGGGAAGAGTAGTGAATGTGAATAGGGGTGGAATTGGGGAGTGAAACCGGCGTGATAAAGGGAAGAGAGTGGAGAGAGGCGAAGGGAGGGAGCATGATAGAGAGGCTAACTAACTTATGGAAAGATGTGAGTGAGGCAATGCAAAAGTGATGTTTACTGTACTCGCTTTAACCACCAACTATTTTGTCCCCATGGCTTTCTATTTACCATCTCATATTCTCATCTCACATAGTGACGAGCATCTTCAGGAATGGTGCCAGCATGAAGTGGTCTATTGTTGACCAAAGGAGCTTTGCCTTTTTATGGTTATAGTACTACGGAGTACCTTTTAGCTTTAAGCCAAGGTCCAAATAGGTAGGTATGTAGCCATGGAATGTAGTGCAGTTGCTATATGGAATGTAGTGCATATGGTTGAGTGACTAAAATTTTGATATAAGTTTATAGAAAGGAGAAAACTTAGGATACCTGATCTTATGTTTGATCTATTAAGCGTTTTTTCTGGTTAAATTGGGTGGATTGGTTTGATCCCAGGTTGTATGACTGAATTAATTAAGTTTAAACATATACAAAAAGAGACTGATCAGACTTTTGATTTAGATAGTTTTTCTCAAATTCGATAGAAAGACAGGTGTTAATAGTGAGATATCGACCCAACACTAGTTTGTGTATCGTAAATTATTTTATTGGATGGAGTAGCTCAAACAAGTACTACTCCGTAACTCTCCGTAACAGTGAGTCAGTAGTATTTTTCAAAGGTCCATAATTTCATTTGTAAAACATGGTAGAACTCAGATTAATTAGGTGATCACTTGGTATATCAACACTGGGTATCTTGTTGGCATTCCTTCTAAAGCTAAAGAACATAGAATTAGAGAGAAGCAGAGGACGGAGATGGAACTGTGGAAGGATTGTCGGCTAAAAAAGGGTTACCAAGGTAAAGGTGATAGGGGAAAACCGAATAATAATGGCAATACTCATAGTGCATGCTCATTAGCTATGATTTACACCTTTCTCTTTTTGTTCCCGTTATTTCTTACCTCCTCGGTCTTTGAGGGGGACCCCATATGTTCGTTCCAATCAAAACCTACCAATTTTAGACACGAAGACGAAGATGGTTCATGGCTTTTGTAAGATCAGATTTTTATTGTCTTCTTAAGTTCTACTCTTATCTGACGTTTGTCCTCTTCGGTTTGACCAAGTAGAGGCCTCTACTTGAGTGAATCTACTTGCGAGCTTTTGTCGTTGGAATTCTGTAGGGCATTACAACTAAAATGCAAAAACTACTGCGTCTTCCATTAAAGCATCTTTCCCACTTAAACTACTCCATCATGTGAGCTATCTGATGTAGTACATCTCTACTAAGACGGGGTGAAAGACAACAAATATGCTTTATAGTGAAGCTCGCTAACGATGCCAAAGTTAAAATAGTAGTAATACTATCATCCATATAGTATTACGCTTATATCTTTGACGTGTCTTTTAACTCTTAACGGATTGTTTTTCTACTCTGCGCCTCAATTGATGCTCTAGCCAAACATGTTTTTTCCTAGTGATAAGGAGGATATCTCACAATCATCAGTTATATAATCCAAATTAATAGAATCAGTGCGACAGTGGCATGATGCATTTTTGACGCCGATCGTCACCCTCGACTGCCTCGAGTCTTGACTGAAAGGCGACACTGCATTTCCTTCATCGATGAGTGACAGAATGAGATACGCTAGGCTTTTTGAAATGGAGAAGATACTCCGTACACCTGTAAAGCAGTCACCAATATATCAAACCACCCAACCTCACTAATGTCTCAGAGATTTTCACCCTTGACTAATAAGCGACGTAAACGAGTCTCTAAGCGTAGTTATTCCATCGTAGAGAGCTGTAGCTTCCGTTAGTAAAATGAATGTATGGGCCTCTACTAGCTTCAAGAGTAACACCATCGAAATCGCTAATGAAGAAAGCATATGCAACGTTTTCAATAGCAAGCCTAGAATCATCAGAATCAGCTCGATCTCGCAAACCCCATTGTTGGCTGACTGGCTTCCCCCAGGGGTTGATCGAAGAATTCAAAATTGGGATAGCCTATGTTGATAGTGTATAATTTCTACTATTATCTACTATTTTCTACCCTTTTCTACCATTTTTCTACTCTTTTCTACCAAATTTTGCTACCGGCTAGTCGGCTAGGCCTCCCTACTCATTGGGTACGCCTCTGCTTCTTCCACCAATTTTCTAGTGAAGGACAGTGGGATTGACACTGGATGTTATCAACCCTGCCGGATTTGAAAGTATTAAGAGTGAATTTGGTTCAATAGTTTGTTAAAGTTTTTTTAGTGGAATGTGGGAATTTAAATCATCAAACCGAGTAACTGTGAAGTATAGTCTAAAGCGCAGCAAGATCCATGAGATCGTCTGGACCTACATGGCTACATCCATTAACACTCTAGTTGGATAACTAAGTGGATCTCGACACCCCATGGCGTGAAGCATGAGCCACTTGGTCACCAATCATACAAAACTAAATTAAAGGTCATCAGGTCAAATTCAAGAGATAACACAAGAATCTCTCCCAATGGTACCCAAATAATAAGTACCAAGTAGAAAAGACGCTGGATTTGAGCATGGTCACTCCTTGGAGACAAATTTTATGATAGTGGATTCTCCATTATACTGTAACAAAGGCTTATATTGAAAATCAAATCATCCCCATTGCCGACAAGAAAAGCATTAAACATGTAAAAAAAAAAAAAAAAACTCCCAAATGTGATCCATCACCCCATCGCCGACAATTTTTTTAACAAGCTTTTCGTACAATCATGGATTAGGGAAAAATCACGTCCAATCTTTAACCTTTGACTGAAACGCCACTGAGCCTGGCTTCAGTTTCTCTAGGTCCACCCCGCGGCCCTTTGCGTATGCTCAAAGGAAAGATAGCAGCAGGAACCCCATGCATTTGCATTTTGCAAGTTGGCTATGTTCATGCTCACTCAGTATAGAAAGTTAAAAGGAACATGCAGTTGCCTAACTATATGTCATATATGACTGATGAAGCAGAAAAAAGGCTCACCCCTGAAACGGCATTACTGCATCAGCTAATCAACAGTGCGGAAAACCTCATCAGTTAGCTCAATGATCAACTTGTTTTACCCTTTTAATGAAGACTACTATCATAATCTCACGTATAATCCTATTCGTGAACATTGTCAAAAACAGTTTATCACAATTTTTTTTTTTAAATGAAACAATTAGAAGACAGTCGATATTAGTCTATTACGCAATGTGTGCCTTTTAGCTAATGGCTCCCCCTATCCATCACCACGATCGGACTCTAAGGAGCTGTTCTTGAGGGTAAATGAATCCCTTTAGTCTTCGTTAACCTGAATGTGACAAATTAGCCAATCGCTCCACCTATCCATCATCACGATCAGACTCTAAGGAGCTGTTCTTGAGGGTTAAAGAAACCCCTTCACAGTATTCATTAACCTGAATGTGACAATTAGCCCAAAGGAAACAAATCGCTCTTAACTGAACATACCACCACAAAACATAAAAAAATAGATTAAAAGAACAAGGGGATGACATTCTTCACTCAGACAGATGCAGCAAATCACAAGCTCAAATTGGCATCACTTTAAAATGCATCTTTGAGTACACAAGGAATCTGCAATAAAGCTCGTGTCTAGTACGTTCCCAATCCCATTTCTGAACTCTAAGTTGCAATACAAGAAAGAACTACAGACATCCTCATAACTACTACATACTGACATCTTAATGTTATCCCACAAGCAGCAACTTCACTCATTCATCACAGGCTTGTTCTCATTTGCCTTTGGTCTCTGCTGATTTGGCTTATGCTCCTCTTTCCTGCAAGCTCAAGCAAAGTTCCAACGTTAGAATTTCATCAAACTTACACTAGAAGCTCTGATCAAACCGACTAGGGTGTAATAACACAGGAATAGCACTTCTGCACATTAAAGAGCTAAGATCTTGCATATTGATTGTCAAAACACAGGAAATAATATGGTTTTCGTAGCTCTTTTTGCAATAAAAAAAAAAAATCAAATTCATAACTTATGCATTAAAGATGCATAATAGAAAACAATAGGCTAATGCTTCACATACAGTAACAAATGCAAAACCATCTAGTGCACGAGAAGATTCGCATAAAAGACATTTGAGTACTTACAACAACAAGTAAGCCTTAATTCTAAAAGAAAAGGCATGAGTATTTAGTTTTGAACAAAAAACACTGGTGATCTATACAAGGCATTTGAGAACTTAGTATCCAATAAATATCAATGGATCAGCAGAAGATAGTGTCATCTTTCGAGCGTAACCAAAGAGTCGGAACGTTTTTCTTGTCCACACAAGTGAAGATCGGGCACACTGTCTCCATCTCACTAACTCAGGCACAACATAAGGTTCTATACGTAAAACATCAGTGAAAACAAAAACAATCCCCTTCCGCCATTCCCTGGGTGCATGTGAGTCGTGACAACAAAGAACTTAAGTCTTCTCTAAACTAACTGTTGAATCAGAAGTCAAGCCAAACCAACTTTTCTTCTACCAGCGAGACAGTTATCTCAAACTGAAACCATCACCTTAAAGAGATACAATATTTAAGCCTTACGCTTGACAGCTTTTGAACCCTTGGGCTAATCATGCCAAAAGATCAAATATGATAAAGTTTAGGTCTAATTTGGCCAACATGGATATGAAGTACAGAAAGGAAGCAGACCAGTAATTTTCTAAACAATCTCAGCTACTCCAAAACAAATCGAAAGAGACAGGCTAGAAAAGAAGGGAGGTGAAATAGCCAAGATTTGTTCAACTCCGTGCCCATTGAAAAATAACTTCCTCAAGTCTGAGCACTATTCTAGAGGAGCTCTAAAGTGCTATCGGTCAATTTTTTTTATCCTGTTCCACAAAAAACTCAGAAACCTCAAAATATTTCTAGACCACAATAAAGCTGTACTTCGAGCTGCAAAGCAGTATATACATGTTGCCAGTGTCTCCCATCTCAGGCACAACATAAAGTTCAATAAACCACCAGTGGAAAAAAGACAGTCCCTTTCTGCCATTTCCTTGCTGCATGTGATTACAGTGTGTTCAAATCTTCTCTGACCTATCTCTTGACTCACAAGCCAAACCAACACTTCTACTAGCGAGTTAGTTATCTGAAAACTGAAACCATGAAACTTAAAGAGGACACCACCTTTAACCTTAGGCATGACAGCTTTTAAACCCTCTGGTTTTCATTTCATGCCAAAAATGTAAATGACAAAGTTTGAGTCTCTTTTGGCCAACGTCTACATGAAATACAGAAAGGAAGCTGACCAATAATTTTCTAAACAATCTAAGCTACTCCAAAAGGTCCAAAGAGACATGCTAGGGAAAAAAAAAAAAAAAAAAAAAACGAGACTGCCAAGATTGGTTCAACTCCTTGCTCAATGACATTTGGCTTCCTCAGATCTAAGTCCCATTGAAGAGGAGCTCTAAGTGCTATAATCAAATGTGCTGCTTTTCTCTTCTATTTTTCACTAACACTCAAAAACTTCAACCTTCCTAGACCACAAAACAGCTGTACTTAGAGCTGCAAAGCAGGATAACGGATTACAAAAATTACTTTTCACATCCTCTACTGTCAAACTTGCTCTCATTGTGGTCATGCGTGGTCCAAGTACTAAACAAAAGTGAGCTTTCGGCAAACATAAAGTTAAGAGCACATTTTACAAAAGACCACTATATTCCGTACACTGCAGCAACCCCTGCTCACAAAAATAATTTACAGCTGCAACCAAAAAAAAAAAAAAAAAGAAAAAAAAAAAAGAAACAACTTGGGACAAGTAATCTGAAAAAACCATTCAGGTAACTGTACTCATTTTGTATGAAACAAATTCAGAATGCATTCCACTTGCATCAACATTTTAGTACCTCACCATTTCACCAGAACTAAATTGCACAGTTCACATCTAAGAACAGAAATGCCTACTGCCATAAAGTAATTTCTCCTAAAAAAATGTCCATGTATGTCGCACCATCCCAACAGGCGTAAAATCTATGTGAATGTGTCCCAAAACTAAACCTCACAAATAACACCATAGCTCTGAAAGCTGAAGTAATACAAATCTAAACTTCTACATAAATTACAGAAAAAACAGTAACAGTCACACCAAATGCAAAAAGTTTCGCCTTGAGAGAATATAATCAATATGTCAATACCACATGAGATAGAACCCTTAAAAAAACCACCACAAAACACACGGCCAGTCCACATCCATCTTCAAACGAAACAGTCGATATACATCAATCATACAATCCCCCCCAACCTAATAAAAAAAAACCTTCACTTTGCAGCCATACAAATTCACAGATGCAGCAAACTTGACTATCAAAACCAAGGGGCAAAATAATCCATCACCGGAAAGCAATTCCTACACGAAACCAACGGTAGTGGTGCTGCACTCCCTTCACAAAAAGCCACCCAATTGCTTCCATCATCAAAATAAACCAACCAACTTCTCTTTTATTTGTTTACTAACAAGATAACTAACTTTCACAAAAATCCTGATGGACACACAAATTTGAACCTTAATCCATGTACAATCCAAACAAATTTAACCACCATCACACTAACATTTAACACAACTAGCTAACATTTCAAATGGGCAATACACTATAAAGCATAGTTGCATAACATATAAAAGGAAACATCAAAATCCCAAAAACATAAACAAGGGTAATAAAAGAAAATTCCCACTTTCATTGTGGTTGTGCCTGGTTCAGGCATCAAAAAAAAGTGAGCTTTTAGCAAATGTGAAGTTAAGAGCATAACTTACAGAAGACCATTATTTATTGCCTACTCTACAACAACCCCTTGTGAGGGGCAAATCCTCAGAGTAGTGAGGGGTAGCATAGACTACCCTCAAAAGGTAGAAAAAAATGGTAGAAAAGGGTAGAAAGGTAGAAAATATAGGCTACCCTCAAATTTATAAAATTTGATAGAAAAAGGTAGAAAAGTATAGAAAAAGGTAGAGAATATAGGCTACCACCATTTAAATTCTTTGATCCGCCCCAACCCTTGGTAACAAAAATATTTAACAGTCTTACCAAAACAAAAAGAAAAACAATCTACCAGAAAAGGGTTAGCCACATAGGACGAGTAATCAGAACAAACTATTTTGAGCACCATACTCATTTCCTACAAAACTTATTCACAGAGCATTCCACTTGCCTGAACATACCTCAACATTTAACCAAAACAAATTGCACTGTATTTACGTCTAAGAGCAGAAACGTCTAATGCCATTAAGTAATTTCTCCTCAAAACAAATCCATGTGTATCGCACCATTCCAACAGGCGGAAGTATCTCCTAACGTACGTGAACGTGTCCCAATCTAAACTTCACAAACAACATCATAGCTCTGAAAGCTGAAGTAGAAAACGCTAACCTATTAGGCAAATCTAAACCTCTAAACACATTACATAAATCACGGTAAAAGTCACACCAAATGAAAGTCTTTTGCCTAGTCAAAATCGAACCAATATGTGAATACCACATAGAAACAGAACGCTTACGAAATCCACCACAAACCACAGGCCCAGTCCTCACCCATCTCCAAACAAAAACAATCCATAAGCATCTATCACACAGTCCACACACTCCGCCCTCATAATCGGAAAAAAACACACTTCACTCAGCCCAACCATTTTACATATGCAGCAAACTTGACTATTTAAACCAATGGGCAAAATAATCCATCACCCGAAAGCGGCACCTACACCAAACCAAAGGTAGCAGAGCTGCACTCCCTTCACAACAAACCACCCAAATACTTCCATCATCCAAGTAAACCAACCAACTTCTCTTTGCTTATTTTCAATAACAAGATAACTAACTTTCACAAAAACCCTACTGGAAACAAAAATTTCAACCTTGACTATTGTACAATCCAAACATATTCAACCGATATCACACTAACACAACTAGCTAACAGGCTCCGTCTGCTTTTATCTTAAAAGTAGACGAACTCTCTACAAGCTAAATCGACTCATGCTCCCAACAAGCCCAAATCAAATGAGGAGATTTGTATCTCTTTATTGGGTCAGCACGGCTACGTCTACTTTTATCATAAAAATAGACGGTCTCTCCCAAAACTTTCTGATATTCCAAATGGGCAATAAACTATAAAACATCAAAATTCCCAAAACATAACCAAGTATAATTATTTAAAAAAAAACCCACATTCAGAATTTGATTTTGCAACATAAAGTTTCCATCTTTATATAAATTAAAGTCTAATACACACAAATACTAGATTTTTAATACAAAAAAAAAACATAAAATGAAAAGAAAAAGAAAAGGTAAAAGAAAGCACCTCTTGTCAGAAGAAGGGCCACCCTTTTGGCTGAGGAAGGAGCGGAAGAGAGGTGAGTTGACGTCGTAAATCATTTTCCAAGATTGATTGCTTCCTTGCTCAAACCCTAATTATTGTAAAGGGTAAAAAATGTGGGGAAGATAGTTGGTTTATATGTGTGGATATTATAGTGGGTTCAATAACTTGGGCCTTATTGATGAAAGAGTAAGTGGGTAGCGTAAGTGCAATTGGGATCCATATTTTCTATGGGAGGGTGATACGCACCCATCGGGTGGGTGTGAGATTGGTAACCACCGGGTGGATGAATGTCATTTTCCTTTTTTATTCAGTCAAGTAAATTTGGCACTCACAAATTACAATCAGAAAGTTTTATATGAGACTGTCTAGTTTTAAGTTAAAATTAGACTAGTTTAAGGTGGTATATGTTGACATTAGATAGTTACTTTACTTATAGTGTTAGTAAGAATTGACTGCTTTAATTTAATTTGTGACCACGTTGAATTTTAAGTTTAAATGTGTTTACTCTTATTTTCTATTAATACTGAAAATATTGTAAAGGGTAACATGTGGAGAACAATGTGGGTTTATATGTGTGGAAATGGTGGGTTAATAACTTGGGCTTTGTTGATTCTAGTGAGTGCGTATCATAATGGGATCCAAGGTTTTTTTGTGTCATGGGTTTCTTTAGTCAAGTGCATAACAAATTTTGCACTCACGAGTTACAGTCGAAATGTTTTAAATTAGATCATTTAATATTTTGTTAACATTAGACAAGTTTAAGGTGGTTTTTATGTTGCATAAAATAGTCACTTTTAATTACAGTGTTAATAAGAATAGACCACTTTAGAAATTTGATAGAAGATGGTAGAAAGATGAAAAATTATAGCAAAAATAATGAAGTCGCTACCCTCATTATCAAATATTGGATCCGTCGGTGTGTGCATGTGAGTGATAGGGCACTAAAATTGGCTTGAATTAAATTCCGATTCAAGTTAGGTGTATATACCATTGAGGCTAAGGTTTTATTATATTTTATATTCTTTTCCCAATCATTTTATAGGGTTTGTCCTCCAAGACTGACTAATTACTTGTTTAAACAAAAGACCAACAAGAAGGACCTAGAGTGTGTTTGGTAAGACATTTCAGTCACCTTATTTGACTAGGTTGTCTAGTTTGACCAAAATTTCAGGTAGCTTATAATTTCAGGTCGTTTGGTAACGCTACCTGAAATGAATTTCAGTCACTTGAAATAATAAGTTACATGATGTACCTGAAATAGAAATTCCAGTCACCTTAAATTTTCAGTCACTTTTTCAGTTTTCAGGTACCTTTTCAGTTTTCAGTCACCTTTTCAGTCAGTTTTACCAAACATAGCCCTAATGTGATCCATAAGGTGCACAAACAAATATTTTTACTACTCCGTATTAGAATATGTTCCACGCTAGAAGTGCTTAATTATCTCCTCTCACGATATAATTTTCAAAATGTACAATCCTTATACTTTTTTCAAGAATGAGAATATGGGAAGAAACCATTTCTGTGTGGAAATCAACTTCCCCTAGATGAATTTTGGTTCTCCCTTGCTCTTCTAGTCTTTTACTATAGGTGAAATAATTGTCTACTGTTTATTGCCATGTCTCCTTATGTACATCATCAGTACATGGCCCTCAAGTTAGAATATACGTTTTGACTTTTTCTAAATCCTGGTATTTTCATATCACCCGAGTCTTACCTCAAGTGACAAACAACCAGGAACCAAATTGAGCCATATATCCCCGCTTACTTATTGTGTACATAGTACGTGTCGACTCTTCAATAGAAATGTCCTGGAAAAGGCTAAAAAACTCTGCAGAAGCAGAAGTGAAACAGCTTAAGGTTTGGTCATTTGTGGAAAATTGAGACTAGTAGAAGAGTTGGTGACTAGCAGGGAAAAAGGAAACGACCATTATTTGTCTGACTAATGACTATATGTATTGAATGATGTGATCACATGCACCAAAAATGTGCTGCACTATATACTCCGTACAATATACGGAGTACTCGGTATGCAAACGTAAAATACTCAGAATCAGTCACTATGGAGATTTGGGAGTTTTGACGGGGACGACGTTATTTCCACGGACCACGCGCTTGGTATCATTGTATGCTATGGCATGGGTGACCGCCCATCCAATCATCAGCTCGTCGGTGACCAATTTCTTCACTCTCCATGTAATATTGTCTTATGTTTATTTCTACCTAACTATGGCCAAGTTATATGGGTAGCTACGAACCAGAAGTATGTTTTGTAGCACTTGTCTCCTTATTTGTTGAACTTCACAATGAATGATCAATTTGGATGGATGTTGATTTTCTTTTGAAAATAAATTTTACTTCATATGATATTTACAATTGATCGATCCTAATATCAAACGAAAACACATCAAACAAAATCAAATTCAACTTTAAAAAACTTTAGATCATTGCGAAACATATTTTTTTATGCCCTCTAGTGTATCATGCTTTTTTTATATACAGTCTTTCACGAAGGGGTCTTTCTATCTATATACTAGCAATTAACAAACCAATCATAACGACACAAAACTTTCATACGGAGATACAAATAATGCCAAAAAAAGGGAAGATAAACTCTCACGTAGAGAAGAGACTTAAAATGGGCATAACTCATAAAATTTAGGTCAAAATGATAAAAAATGATATATTCTTGGCCTAGACAAAATTTCGATGGAAGATTAGAATTTAGAGAGAAGAAGGAAATGGATGATGAATTTAGGAAAACATACATAGGGTTTGTGATCTTCATCCTTACCATCACTAAAAAAAACCAAAAAAAAAAACCATCACTAAATAATTGGTAGTTTTGGCAAGTCCTTCAAATGTACAAACTTCAGTATCTACGAGATTAGTGACATTCTAAAACAAAGCATGACAAAATACTACTCCGTAGTTGCTACATGCCTATATACCAAATAACTCATACAAAGCTAATTAAGCCAACCCTTGCGTCCAAAGGACCATAATGGGCAACTCAACACTTCATTCATCAAAAAGGGATAAAAGTAGTCACCAAAAAGAGTTGGCTAATAAACCACCATTATACATTTCATATACGGAGTACTAAGTAGGAGCATACGTTCTACCTCATTCATCAACCCTCCAAATAGAGAGTCCACATAATGTCATAACTCATAATGTTTGTGTGCGTTTTCTCTCACCATAGAACCTTGCCTCCTCAAACAACCACCATACTTCTCATCCCAAACAGGGCACTATTATTATGAGAACGAGACTACATATAAGTGCTGAGGGTGGTGGTATATGCATGAGTATACCAACAGCTCTTTCTCTCTCACTATAATTCTTTTGCCACCTTCCTACTAATATTTTATCTAAATTCCCTTATATTCCGGATATTTATTTTGCCACCCTCATCTTTCGCGTTTCCCTCATCATCACTGCCGCCTGCTCCCTAACACAACTCTTGCTAGTGTAAGTTATTTGCATACTGTATATTTTTGCTAATATCTCAAATATATGCAATATAGCATGTTCAAGGACATTATTTTTAAGTTTATGGTGACGGGCATCGAGTAAATTTGCGTAGAAAACATGTTAGACAATGTACGTAGCTTATGCTTCTGTTTCTGTTGTATAAATTTGTGTTCTTAAATGATGGTTAGTCTTGACATCAAAGATGGTATTTATTCTGATGGCCACTCACTGAATTATTAGTTGGCCTGGTTGTCAACTTTGATTGTACGGAGTATGCAATTTTCCTGCTGTTGCTCTTATGTGCTTGTATCTTTTTGAGGAGATAAGCAGAGAAATTATTTTTCCGGGTTTGTTTGTTTGTTGCACTGTAGCAAAGGTGGTAGGTTGGCTTAAGTTGACTTGAAGAAGACTTTGAGTTCAAAGAAAAACTTCATTGGTATGGCATGATTTTGAATGAATTAGAGAGGTTCGATCACTTCATGGAATCTGTTATTTCTTTGTTCTAATTATATGTTTACCTTTTTATGTAGACAGGTTGTAGATTGTCATGTGGTAAATTTTACTTAGTAACATATAGCATGTTGTAAAACTGTACAAGACAAGACCGGCTTGAAAAATTAGGTCATATTTTCCTGATAGTCAAAGTTACTGAACTTCAAAGATATTGAAATTGAAACGGGAAGCAATCAAAACAGTTCCATGAAATTGAAAACAATTGTATTTTACTATTAAAATACTGAGATTAACTTAGAAAATTAAAATTATTGAAAGAAACTGAAAGGAACTGAAAGAAACTAAAATTACTAGAAGAAATTGAGAGAGTAGTTGAACGAAACAACAAGTGAAATCGTTGAAAGGAACTGCAATGAATTGAAACTGCTGAAAAAACTACAAGGAACAAGAATGAATTGGGATTCGTATGATCGAGGAGAACATGACATTAAGTTGGAGGCGGAACCAAAAGTTTAATCAAATATTTTATGCAGATTTTTCTCTTTGCTCCTTGTGCTTAACCAATCTTGTACTTAACGTATACTCGTTGTCTCCTTGTATCTTTTCTGTCCTTTTTAGGGTGCGTAAGTATGGTGAGTTTAAGAAGGCGCAAGCTCTTAGGACTCTGCTCTGGTATGAACAACTGTTATCTTTTTTTACAATTAGGATAGTTGCACCACATAAGATATTGTTCGGTTTCGG
Source organism: Corrigiola litoralis (assembly GCA_901111285.1). Taxonomy (NCBI): domain Eukaryota; kingdom Viridiplantae; phylum Streptophyta; class Magnoliopsida; order Caryophyllales; family Caryophyllaceae; genus Corrigiola; species Corrigiola litoralis. Next base: position 3,559 of record CAAKMY010046344.1, on the reverse strand, counting down.
TATTGTTTTAGTTGCCTATACTGTATAGTCTTGCCTACCACTAACCTCATGTCTACATTATTTTTGCGAATTCTGGAGGTGCTCGAGATTCTTTCCTAGCTCCAATCTCTATGTTAATTGAGAATGAGAATGAGAATGCTCCTGAAAATGCAGTCACTACCTCAAACTCAGTTAGTGTGCATCCTGTGCCTCTAGATGATCTGAATCTGCCTCCTGAGGAGGTAATTTAGCTCTTCCACGTTTCGTCTTTGCCTATAATGAAAAAATATGTTAAAGACAATGACGAAATATGCTAAAGACAATCTTTCTATTAAGATTCTTTTTTGCATAGATCGACATTATACTCGTATAAAAGCACCAAAAAACCATTACACTTACATAACCTAATTTTGATGTAACACCTGCTTACATGCATGTATTTATTCCCTTGTGTTAATTGTGCATGATATATAGTTTTATATACTTGTGTATGCACATTGATATATTAACGACGACAACATTTTATCAGGACGATAATCCCAATAAAAGAATCGTCGACTCTGTATCTGGCTCTATCCAACTAAAAGATCAAAACAATCAATCAAATGTTTCTGGTTCAACCTCATCAAAAGGGCCAACTATAGGTCAGTATCTCAAGTTCTCAACCTCCATAGAGACTGTTCTATTGGTTGCATTGCAAGAAGCACGTTTTAGCAAAAATTGAACATTTCTCAAAAAAGCAATAATTGAACATAATGTCAAGAATCAAGACCCGCCAACAAGAGGGGCATATAGTTTAATGGAGGAGAAAAGGCTTGATAACTAGCTTATGAATGTTGGTATGCATTTCCTTAATTAATTTGCAGAACGAATAGTGAAGCGCAGAAAGCCACACCGTAGAAGACTTCCAAATAACCAAGTGCAAAGCCAAATGAGAGGAGTTTATCCCAAAAATGGGAAGTGGCAGGCAGCTATTAAAGTTGACAAGATGCAAATTCATCTTGGTACAGTGAGTACACAAGTGGAAGCTGCTCATCTATATGACAAGTAGGGAATCAATCTTGCCATCTCGGCCATATTTTCTACTATATGCGTACACAAGTGTGTAAAAGTATGCATGTATCATTGTGTCAGTGTAATGTTTCCCAGTACTCAGCTGCATATAAGAACTTAGAAGATTGTTTGATTGAATCTTTTTGACTTTGTATTTCCCACCTTTTATTTTTTTTTGGAGATGCGATAGAAGTGCATGCTAGATTTGCATATTTTCTTGATATGATCGAACTTGCTTCGACATGAAACTGATTCATTATTCTTCCTGTGCAGAGCTGCTTTTAAATGTGGGAGGGAGCCCAATTTCGAGCTCCCAGAGGAGGACAAGCAAATGCTTAACAAAATCACATGGGATGATTTCATAGAAATGACACGACAAACTATAGCTAGCAAAAGTATGATATCTTGCATTGGGTTTATATGATAGTAGTAGACTAGTAATTCTTTCCTGCTTTTCTTCTCTGATGACAGATTCACAGATAATGTGGCTTTAACTGTGTACGTAGATGTTTCAGATACCAGAAGAAGGCGTGTCCCAGGAACAGCACAACCATCAGCCCAAAGTTCTGACCAGGATGCTGAATAATGAGCTGAGAGCTTTCAGATGATACACAGCTATACACATTGACGTCCTGATTTATTGTTGGAATTAGGGTCTGAATTGCTTCTCTAAACCTTCTCTACTGTCAGCCCCAAATTTTGGTATATCAAAGCCTCTATAGGGCCTGTTATAGTAGAACCTTCATCTGCTGTTGATATGACTATGCATGATTTGCATAATTGTTCATTCAGAATTCTGGCCATTTGACACATTAGTTAGGGCTGTGATCTCCAGCATACTGAAAAAGAGATATCTTGCCTTAAATCTAGCTCTACTACAGACCTAATGCACCATTTTAATTTCTTAATCTGTGAATGTTGCCGGCTACATAAAAGCAAATCAAACCATATAACACAATATATTCAGTGGACAGTAAGAAATTTTATGGCAGATAGATGAAATGAAAAATCGACTAGTTTCTCCAAACAGACGATATCACCAAGTTAACGAACTGAACATTTAAACTATTGGCAGCTAATTGCATGTATCAACTTTAGCTGAAATTTTTCCTCAAAATTGTTAGGCCAAAAGGTTATCATCAAACATAGTCAATATCACAAACCGTCTGTGGTACAATGGTGTGTACCACCCCGATCATGGACAGTTGGACACAGCCGGTAGATGTGAAATTGTGGACCTGCCTCTCCCATCTTCGAAGCTGCATTTCGATTCTCTCCAAACGGATCAACAGCATCACTTTCTGAAAGACATGCATTGACTGATACATGTCGAAAGTTCAATTGTCCTTAAAGCACGTCAAAAGCTCAGCAGTTGCCTAATATGCCCTTTAGATGAAATCAATACTTTGTTATTAGATTGGTCTGAGATACAAATGACCGAGTAGTCACATCAACTACCTCAGTGAACTACTTTACAAACGGTATGCCTGAAGGCACCCTTCGCGCATATTCCCTATATTCACCTCCAAAAAAACGCTTCAAATAATTCTCTTCATATGGTATTCTTCCAGCAAAAAAGCGCCAAACTATTACAGCAAATGCAACTGTTGATATGGGGTTTAAGAGCATAATCTGAGTACCTACTGACCAAACTAAAAAACCAGTATAGCTAGGATGCCGAACAAAACTGTAGATACCATGGATTATAAGTTTGTGATGCTCTTCATGACGAATTTTGATGAGATGCGTGAATGACCTTCCAGCTGTCAAGATTGCCATTTTGCGTATAATTTCACCACTGACAACCAATGCAAGGCCCAAGTTGCTTAACCACCAATACTCCTTTAACCCAGGAAAGGCGAAGTATTCACCCAAGTACTCCAGCAGCGAGAAAATCATGGCAAATAAGTAGTGCTTGCTTATCAAGAGCGATCGGAGGGTCACATTCCTTTTCCCATGAAAAGCAATTGCTAGAATGTATTCAGAAAAGTGGAAGAAGAAAATAGCAAAGTACATTTGGGATAACTGTCGGCTAGGAGTATAGGGGAGGATCTCCATAATTTGGATCTTATAGAAAAGACAAACCTCTAACAGGGATATCCTCAAGAATAACAGCAATGCAAGCCGTCAGAATCAAAAACCATTACACTGTACTTCAACAGTGAACAGCAATTTTCACATCTGTAGAAGATGAGCAAAAACAAAAACACCATTAGTTAAAAATCAAAATTTGAGCCTCTCGCTCCGATATCGGGCTAAAACTCAAGTTCAGACATGTGGAGATATATAATTTGAAAGCTTTCTAACGTGATGTTGATATACAACATGAAGCATAATGTCTGGCGATTTGATCAATCCATAGTACTGCAAGCTAAGGTCCTCTGGTAATCTTTAGCAGACAGTGTCTAATGTCTATTACAGAGAACCTTAAACCCATTTTGAGCATTTTAGCACAGTGGTGCCCTTCCCACCTTCCAACTGCAAGATTCGTGGCTTCAATTTTCATGGAGAGAGAGAGAGAGAGAGA
>CAAKMY010046343.1:0-14272 GCA_901111285.1 Corrigiola litoralis | reverse complement strand
GGGGGGGGGGGGGGTTCGGGTGGGGGGGCAATGTTTTTTTTTCCCTGGGTTGTAGACTTGTAGTACCGGATTTTTTGGCGAAGCCCAATCGAAATAGCAAACAGTTAACAAGTACACCCCAACTTACCATCATTTCTGGCACAAGCCATTTGATGGCCTGCAGAAGAGCTTACCTGGACTCAAAACAAAAGAACTTTTAAAAGTACTACTAATAACGCTAGGACTGCTACAACTTTGGTGGGTAAGAGTAATTTTTTAGTCCGAGATTATCCTTTAGACTCTGCAACGAACCACTTTGGTAATTTTGTAGACCTTGCAATAAAGTCACTTTGTATTGCTGAATTAGTCCCAAAAGACCTAAACTAAAGAGATTCGAGAACGGAATGGTATACTTGAACTCTGCAACCGCTTAACCCTTTCTGGAGATGTTGAGTTGGCGAGAGAGCTCTAGGAAGAAGAACCTGCATTTGAACGTATTTGTAGAAATCTACGAAACCTTTATTTCTGGATCTTTGATGAGAAGCTGAACAAAGTAGGATTACATCCAGTATATTTGACGTCCTTCAATTTGAGCGTACTGAACCTGAATTTCACCTTTACAGTTGATTGAGTGTCATACAATTCAAAGCCAGTGATACCCACTTGCCTGGGCTAGCCCTTTTTCATTAATCGATGTTTGCTCATTATAAGTGGTAGGAGAGGAAAGTTGTTGACTGGTCACACCCTCATCACAAACAGGATTAGGGTGATAAAAATACTTCCTTCCCATGAGTTAATTTAGATAAAGCCACGAATATATCTTATGGAAAGCTTACGCTGCTTGGAAGTTGGAACTGACAAGCATGTGCTGGCAAGAGTCAACAATGAAGAAGTATTCCATGTCAGATGCATGAGGTGTATGTTCATGTTTCCCTTTCGCCAAGTGGTCACTTTGATTAAGCATCGTTTCTCTTCCCCAATTTCGATGTTGAAACGAGCATTATTAGAACTCAATGGTGACCCACCTAGGGGTGATAACGAGCTTATGAAAACTCTATTCCATCATATAGATAGGTTTGCTACGTGTCTTATGAAATATGGGCATGTGAGTCTTGGACAAAACGCTTTGTATGACTCATGGATTAATTTATTTGAGGTCTCATAGGACATTATGACTCTTTTAGTATGCCTTGTACCAATTTTCAACAAATTTCGAGCCGGCTCTTGGAATGGGGTTTGGGCCACAAAAACAGCGTCCCACGGGTCTACTTCTTTTCCTCGTAAAATGTGCCAAAAGTGTTCATTACCTACCCCTAGTGTCTATAGGTGTATGATTGGAGCTTATAAAATCTTATTCCATCGTGTAGATAGGTTTAGTACATGTCTCATGATGAGAATGTGCACCATAGACAAAATTCATGGTGTGGGCTTTTGATTAATTCATTTGAGGTATCATAGGCCATTTTGATTGTTTGAATGCCTTCAACCAAGATTTAACATAATTGGGCTGCAAAATGGGGTTTCGCGTGATTGCTAGTCCAAAAAAATGGTCTTCCTGTGGTCAAAGTTGTAGTTTTCCAAAAATGTGTTAAATGTGATCATAAGTCATAACCTACCTCTAATGTCCATAGGAGTATCATTGGAACGCGTGAGAACTTATTTCCATCATATAGATTGGTTTACTACATGTCTTATTAATAAAGTGTGCTTGTGCACCATGACCATATTACTAGGGAAGTCGCGTAATGGGGTTTTAGCATGACTTATAGTACACAAAAATGGCCTTCCAAGGGCCCATCATTAGTTTTCCAAAATTGTGTCAAAAATTATCTTTACCTGCTAGTGTTTGTTGGTATGATTGGAGCTTCTTAGAACTTTATTTCATCATGTGAATAGGTTTAGCACATTTCTCGTGAATAATATGGTAATGTGCACCATCCACAAAACACAATGGGACGGGATATTGCTTGTTTTATTTATGGTCTTATAGGTCATTATGACTCTTTAAAATGCATTGTACCAATTTTTGATAAATTCTGAGTCCGGCCCAAAATGTGTGTTTCGGCGTGACCTATAGTACACAAAAAGGCCTTTTTATTGTCCATATTCCTCTCATGAAGCTAATGATAAATTTGTTCCTTCATATAGATAGGTCTAGTAAATGTCTAATGGAGTCATGGATAATATTGGCATGTGCGCAATGGATACTCATGGTATGAGCTTATTAATTGTTTATATGAGGTCTCATAGGCCATTAATATTCTTTAGGATGCCTTTTCCAAATTTTTTAAAAAAAATCCGAGTAGGGCCTCGAGTTGGGGGTTTCGGCATGACTTTGGGAACATTTTCCGGAAAATAAAAAACTGACCCAAAAAGCCGGTTTTTGTGGACTATAACCCACGTAAAAACCTCGTTTCGGGTCCCGAAATGAAAATGGACGAAAATTGACATGAGACATCCTAGACACATATAATGGTGAATAGATTAAAAAAATTGGCAAAAAGTAGCCTTGATGTAGCCCAAACCATCGGATTTGCCCATTATTCACACGCTCGAATCGAGCGATAAACACACCTTAAATCAATCAAGACAAAGGAATGACATTGCCATATGCTCCAATATACCCTAGGAGCATGCTTGGTCATTTTCGGAACCTTTTCCGGAAAATAAAAAATCGACCCAAAAAGCCGGTTTTTGTGAACTATTACCCACAAAAAAAACCTGTTCCGGCTCCAAAATATAATCGGACGAAAATTGGCAGGAGGCATCATAAACACATATAATGGAGAATGGAATAAGAAAATTTGCAAAAAGTAGCCTTGGCGTAGCCCAAACCATCGATTTTATCACTATGCGCATGCTCGAATCTAGGGCTAAACACGTCGTAAAACCATCAAGACGGAGGAATGAAATTGTCATATGCTTTAATCATGCTCCAATATACCGTATGAACTTGCTTGGTAAATTTCGGAACATTTCGGATTCGTCGAAAATTGGCCAAACCTTAGCTAGAGGCCGTAGTCCACATAAGGCTATTATGGGAGTCCATTTTTTATTTTTCCTAGAATGTGCCAAAATGAAAATACCAATTACTCAGGAGTAATTACTCCTATATATTTTCAGTATTCATATTAAAACCAATTACTCTTCCATAAATTCTCCCACAAAAAGTTCACCCAAATAGTGAATCGGAGACCCCAACAAAGATTAATAGGACCACTTGCCACAAACAACTATATAGAGTGAAACACCAAGAATTATCATTATGACTAAGTAGATAGTTAAAATGAAACAAACTCACTCTGGTTAATTTGGCAAACTCCAACTAGAACCCATCAAGGCAAATTAGCGGTTAATTTGCACCATTAGAGTCGCGAAAGCCATATGCAAGCTCCAAAAACTCGATGAATTGAATGTTTGAGCGGATCAGATATTTCACCGGAAAAACATTTGACGGTGGACAAGTGGGGTTGATGGAGTATGAAGATAGCAGCGCAGGACCACTGGCTGACCGGAGATATTAGAGGAGGCAGAGGACTTGAGGCCAGCGAGGCGAGGTTATAGTGTTATACCACAACTGGCCAACTGGGAATGTTGGGGATTTTATCTCTAGGGATATTCTCTCTCTAAGAAGTCACTAGCATTTTTTTGTTTAAGTGATTGGCTGATTGAAAATGACAATATTATCTATGTATCAGATTACATAAAGTGACTTAATTTTTCTCTTTTTCAGCAATTCTTGAAAGAAATACTGAACGAGCTGTGCGTATACAACAAACGAGGAACGAATCAAGGTACCTACGAACTTAAGCCAGAGTACAAGAAAGCAGTAGATAATTCAGGAGCCGATGAGTGACTAGTCATCTCCCTTCTGTACAATTCTGTGTGTATCAAAAGAGCGACTCTTACATTAGCAGATATCTTCCTGAGTGTGCCATTGTGTTAGGCGCCAGTTGCTTCCTGTTCTTGGTATTTGATTTCATAGAATATCAAAATGTAGGATCTACTGACAACTCATTTTATACTGACATATATAAGAAGCCTACATTAAGGTAATACTTGTTTATATCCTTTGTTCCCATGACTTAAGATTTGATCTTATTCTTTTCTCTTCTACCCCCGTCTTTCTCCTAATTTTGTAATCTTGTTATTACTATTATTGTTTTTGAGTTTGTTTGTTAAAAGACAACCTCTCTACTAGTCCTCAGATACTACTTCGTGGTAAGGCTGCTTACATCTCGGTCTTTCCAACCTCCTCATATGGCAGGATAAGGCTGGTGGTAACGGGGTTTTTACTTTATAAGTAGGGGAGGGGGGGGGGGGGGCTTCCAAAAATTTGGCATCTATGAAGGCAGCTACAGTATGAGCCTTGGGATGTTGATATGGACTTTGTCAGTTTGTCAGAAGTGGAAGTGGATTTGAGGTCAGTGTTATATTTGGCTCTGTGGCTTGTGGTAGAATGAGCGTGGCCCAGAGATACATTTCATTTCTTGTCAAAGATTTTCTGTACTCCTGTAGGTCTTTAAAGAGGGTTTGTGGTGGCATTTAGCACGGTCTTGCACCGTTGCACGTATATGGAGCACAAACTCAACTCACAAATTTTTGGGTAGTGGGGTATCATGTTCATAGTTATTGCCATTTCCTTAGTCATGGGAATATGGGATGGCATATAAATCATGCTTAAGATTACCAGCCTGGCCCGTTATGGCCAGGCAGCACCTAGCAAACATTGGAGGGAAAGTTTTCATGGGGTAACTCAACAATTGCCCATTTTGGGATTAGTGGATTGCAAAGACCCCAGGGTACGGCGAGTGCAGTCATAGTCATAGAGTTGTTTGACAGTTTGAGCACGATGATAAAGCTTTATGACAATTAGAAAAAGCCTTCTAAAGTCTATGGGTATTGGGTACCCTGATGAATAAGAGCAAATCCACGACTTCCAGGTTTCAACCTATTTTGTTTGCCACCTTAGCTTTTCAGGCCAAATACGGAGTAGGTTGGTACTTGGAAGTAAGATTGTGTAACAATTTTACCTAACTTGGTTCCACTTGACCAAATATCTGGATAAAATTTACTGAGAAAACAATTTAGTAACAATAATGGGGACTATTTGTTTTCTCTTCTTTGGTTGTGCTGGTTGTCCAATTCAAGCAGTTCTCCATTTCCAAATGTGACGAACAGACATGTTTAGAACTTGCTTAAACTCTTAAAACATGACAAAACAATACCGTTGGATTACCGTTGGATTTGCTTAAATGAGATTTTAGAGTACTCTGTATATGCTATGCCTCAAGTTCCTATTAACTATATTCCAAAAGTTCAAAATTTTAGTTATTGTGGGGTTCATGGCTCCTAAACATTCTTGTACCATTTTTTGATCATTTATTGGAAACATATCCACCTTTGGAAGAACCATTATGTCTAGTCTAATACGAAGTTTTTTTTCGTGTTAGTGGTAATTTGATTGTCGATGAGATTTTGGCCTATTGGTCAAAAGTGATGCATTTGATATTAGATTCCATGTTTGTATTCCCTTTTTTGGTTGTTTGTATTAATAATACACTAATCTTGAAGCCTCATTATAAATCATAAGATATATGTTTATCGAAGCTCAAATTTGAAGATCCTCATATATCCAAACCAAAAATATAGGTTTAATGTGAAGAACATTGTGTATTTGAAAGCAATTTTGTCAGCAAAGCTTGTAGTACTCAAAATACACTTTGTCACAACTTTTTGAGATTTATATCTCCAAATAATACAAAATTTTTCAAATTAAACCTAGATCATTGCTTTCAGAACGATTTTCGGAATAATTGATGAAACATAATTTTTGTACAATGTAAACTATACACCAATCAAGTTGATTGTAGAGCTTCGCCAATCTGAAGTATATGATTTGTAATTGGTTTTGTTTTTCCTTATGTAGAGTAATGCACACCATTTTTGTATGGATGAAAGGTTAAAAGGAAAAAAATGAAAACCAAAATAAGTCAAATTATAAACAAAAAGAAAGAAAGAAAGAACTACAGCTAATAAGGCGAAACACTTAGGAAAAGTTGGCATGAATAGACATCTTCACACTCAATTACAATCATTCTTCACCTATGGTAGTGTTGAACAAAGTAGGAGTAGATACGTGTACCTTCTCATCTCCCTCGAGGAATATTCTAAGGTTAATTCAATCAAGTTACGTTGTTGAATCCATTATTGAAATTCCTCTTCATATGGCCACTAGTGTATACATCAATGGTATGAAGTTTGAATGCAATAAGAACTTATAGCTTGAGTACGATTACAACAAGTATACTAGTTAGTGCGCAGTCAAATCGACATAATAGCTGAATTTTGCAAAAAATATCCAATGTCACAAATCTTATATTCTATATTCTTTTTTGTTATATTGAAAAAAAAATTATGCATAAAGTATAAAATCCTCTAGTTCGCACCATGAGAAGATCATTAAGATAAAAACCTTAAAATAAATCACAACTCATCATTGAAAAGGAACAACATGATAATTGAATACTTGATACCACGTAGAACTTTTAATTTGCTATTTTTTTAATACTTCTTGCATGATTGAAACTGAATATTATTAACGTTTTTCAGGAACTATGAGTTACAACCAGTAAAGTCATGGTGTATGTCATTGATTTAATTGAGTAATTAGTTTTTTTATTTACTTTGAATTGTTTAACTTGGGTTTGATGATGAGGGTTTGAACATCAAACAACATAAATTGCCTCATCAAGAGGGTTTGTGACAACTCTACTAATTATGTTAATCTTATTAACTTCAAACTTAGATGAACAAAGACCGAATTTTCAAATGTAAAACTTACATGACATATAAGTTCACAATCTTTTGCAAATCTACACACTAAGGGATTTTGTATTTATTTATTTCAATTTTATATTTATCTTAAAAATAAAAATACTTCATGTTCAGAAAAATCATCCAAAACATAATATGTATATGCAAAATACAAATCCCCTCCTCCATTTGTACCATTTCTTCAATTCCTTGCACGAATCATGACATGCTTGATAATGCTTATCAGAAATTACGTTCCTATACCAATTAAGCTGCATGGCCTGTTGAGACAAGGACAACTTGTAGGAAGCATAAAGGAGACAAAATTAATCAGTGGGTTCAAGAAACCAACCAAATTGACTCGGATATCTCACCCATCAATTGCGAAAATTGAATAAGAAACATGCAAAAGCTACCTTGACTTGAGCTTTAGCAATGAAAATGAGTCAATGACTACATGAGCACAAATAGGCACTTTTGATATGTCACCCACTAATTTGGTACGACAGATCGAGCTTAGAAGAAGCATGCATGCCCTATCTCAATTTCAAGAAGGATTTTCACGTACGGTTGAAGAATCTCATTCAGTCATTTGTCGGCCTGACTGACAGAGGAATCTATAAACAGTAAAGCATCTTCTCCTATAGTTCTACACTTTGACCCCATGAATGTTTTTTCTTGGCTATGTTCAGTGTGTAATTTGATCGAGCTAATTTGTAGCGTAGTTTATGAGGTTCTATATGTTTAGGGTGTTTCTTATTAATTCTCAATAAATTCTCAATCGGGGTCTTAATGAGATTGCGGTGTGGGCTATATTTAAACCAAAAGTGATAGTATTTTTGGATTAAATATCATGTATCTATAAAGGTGCCAAAATCGACTAAGTATATGCCTACTGTTTATAGGGATATGATTGCAACATATAAGAACATTATTCTTTCGTGTTAATAAGTTTACGGCTTGTTTAACACTTTATATGGACATCACACCATTAGCAAATTCATGGTATAATTGACATTTTTTTTGTCACGTTTCAAGTTTCATGATCCATTTTACAGGTTAAGGATGCCTTACATCAAAATTTCGAATAAGGACTCCGACCAAATGAGGTTTCAACGTGGTTTATGGTCAACATCTATCAATTTTTCAGGTTTCGAAGATTGTGCTAAGTGAACAAGTATATCGTAAAGTCGATCTCGATGAGTATTATTGAAGCATATGAGAACATTATTCTATCGTGTTGGTAGGTTTACTACATATTTAGTATGATTAAGCGCAACATGGAAAAAGCTGTTATTATGGGTTACTTTTTTTTTTATACCAAATTTATGGTTCCATTATTTATTCGATTGTATTTAGAATGTTTCATATCAATTTCAAATAAATTACGAATCGGGACGAAACGTGTGTTATAATCCACATAACGACCTTTTATGGGTCAATTTTCATGCTTCCAAAATTGAGCCAAAAATAACAAAACACACTCCTAATGTTTCTATGAGTGTGATTAGAGCACATGAAAACACTGTCCCTTCATATTGATAGATTTACCACATGTTTAATTTAAAGCTTAATATGAACACAAAAATATAATAAGGACCCTCCTACCAATTGCATCAAATTACAAGTCAAAGATCCAAATGAGGTTTCGACGCGGGTTATAGTCTAAATGAGGTTTTAGCGTGGGTTTTAGTCCACAAAAAACGTCCTTTTCTAGGTCAATTTATATGTTCCCGAAAAAGTGCCAAAATTGACCAAACATACATGTGTTGTCCTAAGTAGTACGAAGTATGATTTGAGCATATGAGAACATTATTCTTTCATATTGATTGGTTTTTGGACATATTTGTTAATAGGGAGATGCGCACTATAGGAAATCCGATGCTACTAATTACTTTTGAACTATTTTTTGCCGCATTTTTGGTTTAATAGTCAAATTCCGAGCTTATTTTAACTTATAAATAGACGGTTTATACAACATGACATGACTATTTAAGGACATTGATTATAGTATGATATTAGCCACCGATTATTGATGTTTTTGCACCTCTCATATTAGAGCTCCAAATATTTATAGAAACATGAGTTAAAACATGTTTGATCTTCTAGTTATGGGAATTTACCATCAAATATTTTGTTAATGACAATCCAGAATTTTCATAAAGGCTAGAGTTCTTGGCTGCAGCTAGTGAAACATGCAAATTAAATCGCCTTGTAAAATAAAAATTTATTAGATTAACTATGTTTTCTTCTCCGAATTACCGTTCATCCTCTTAAAGAGGACACCAAGGAATTACCCTACTGAAACCATTAGCAATCAAGTGTCGACTGTCCACCTTATGCCATGCCAGAAAAAGTAATTTCAACATCGATTGTGTTCATAGAATCATAGAAAGGAAATCACAATTTGTAGCACTCGCAGGATACTATAGAATCAAAGTCCAATCATGGCAATCTTAAGATTTCATAGCCTGTAAGCAGTATTATTACGAAAGAACATTTGATGTTAATTACGGTTTTCTGACTTTGTGGCATGGGAATTAGCATTCATTAATTTTGACTTACGTATCCAAGCCAAAAATTTCTTAATTACTCCTTGACATGAGATACTTTTACATTCCAACTTATTTTGTGGAAATCCTTTTCCGCAGAGCCTTCACAACCTTTGATTACAAGGGAAAGGTACAAGATATGCTAAGTGGAGAGTCATCACTACAAAAGGAGCGACAGGAGCCATGCACATCTTAGTCTTTGCCCTTATCTATGAAGGCAAAAGTAGTGAAACTATCCAAATCCCATAGAGATTAGATAAGCTCCAAAAGACATACAGCTAGAGGGATCCTCCCAAAGCCAAAATAGGGGAATATGGATTTGGTAACCGAATTTTTTTTCTTTTTTTTTGGTTTTCTTGATGAAATACGAACTCTATTTAGGACACCTGAAGATAAAACCAAGTAGCTAGTTTCCTTGTAAGTTGTAACTGTTCTGGCAATAAATTGTGAGGAAGGGACACAATTTAGGCCAGAGATCGAGTACATCTTCTATATTTGAGTCAGTGGTAGCCCGCACTTGGATTCTTGCTGAGAAATCTTTACTTCCCATCGTGTTATGCTATATAATCTGACATGAGACAAGAGGCCAAAAACTCAAATAATGCAGTTTTACTGTATTCCTTTATGATGCTCAGGTGATAAAAGGCTCTAGACATACAATAATGACTAAGTTCCATGCAGTCATACAGACCCATTGAGGAAAAAATGGTTAGAAAAATCATATAAGAACAATCTCCGTTCCTAATTGTGAACAAAGCAATACTCGTTTGACCCCTGGTAATTTTTGCACTTCCTGAAATGATTTTTACACGTACGCTAAGATAGAGTGAAGTGTACAAAATTTATAGTGTAAACTTAAATACCCTACTATATTGCACAACATGATTAGCTACCTACACACTAGCAAACTGAGTTTTTAAGGAGTCTAATAGTTGAACTTTGCTCCAAAAGTGCTGAAGTTCCAATCACTAACTCGACATCAAGAGAACAGAAAAGAATAATCTCAGCACGTACAAGAACAATACGAGACTACGTACTTGTAGATATAAACTGACCTAAACTAGGATCAAATACTCCTCTCTTACACAACCAAGAAGAACCATAAAAGAACAAATGAGTCCACCAAGATACTCCACAGGACCACAATGCATGACATGTTACATACAAATATACGAGTGCTTTTAGAATAGGCACAAACCTTGAAAGAGATGGATATACACCAGCTGCAGCCGCAAAGTTCAAATTATCAAAATCTTAGTCGCTTTTAGCCGCAATGAAATAGCAAGTAGCAACATACATCATCAGAAGTATCTCCAATGGCGAAATATTACCATAAAAGAAGAAACCATATGCTATATATGCATAGCTGTAGATGAGAAAATGTTCAAGCACAGAGGTAAGAGCTCCACTTTTGGCAAAGGAAATGCAAGTATATAAAAATAAATTAATAAATACTAATTTAGTCACACAAGTAATTCAGTATAAATTTCATACATAGCGAGATGAGACAGTCTGTTTATGGTTCATTTGTCACGATCACTGAGGCCTGAGGCCCTGAGGATGACGGGAAATTGGACATAATACAAGCACTCATACGTTCAAACATGATAACTTAAAACTATATGTTTTATTCCAGTATAGACGAACATTTTCTCATGCACAACTAGAACTAGGTCTGTAGTTTGTGAGAGACCGAGCATAACTTATGTGACAACCAGTGTAAGCGATTCGATTACTAGCATATCATATAACAATATTACAAACCCTTGGGACGGTTTAAGCACAAGTTATGATCACACGTGCTTATGAACTTTTAAGACAATTAAAGGGGGAGCTTTCAAAGTGATGTGATCTTTAGAAATACCGTATATTTACAAGCTCAATTTTATATCTTTAAAAACTCACCTTATTATTTTGAAATCTCATATATTTGATCGTATTTTATGATCAAAACATTTGACCTAAGTGCTATTATAACAATAAGTCCAAAAAGAAAAATAAATATAGTGAAGAAAAAATATTCGGTTTGCACTTAAGATCTATGAAGAGACACCATCGAAGAATATAAAATCGAAGTACAAACATAAACAGAAGGACGGGGAAGTAAGAGGGCAAAAGAAATGTTAAGAATAGAACATTGGCTGTAAAGAACGAGTGTTCTGCCTTTCCACGTTTTGCACCGAAAATGTCGATATCTTTTCGAAATTTTTTTATATATTAGTGGCAATCACCTTTTTGTGATGAGCGCAATAAGGTAGCCCAAGAGAAAGAAATACTCCGTAGCTGCATAAACAATACAGTAGTACAATACCAACACATTAGCATCAACCTCATCATCAAAAGCTGCCTGCTAGTCAATGCAAATAGTTACCTGACGCCTCTAAGTTCAGGTTGCACTTTCAAAACTATAATCCAACTTATGCTCACACTTCAAATCTACTAATAATGAATATGGATTTAAAAAATTTCAATCTTGAAACAAATAATTACTCCCACAGTTTCAGAGGAAAGTTAACCTTTGTTTGAATTTCTCTCACATGCGATTTGCAAATGTAACCTTTATTAGAACATTGGGAGTAAACCGCAGGTAGTTTGTGGAGTGTAAACTTAAGATTATGAAGACAAACCTCTAAAACCATAACGACAAAACATGTGATAAACTTGTCAGGAATCTAGTTACACACTTTCTTAAGTTTATCGAACAGCTATAAGTCTCATATAATGTAAATAAATTTGTCAGGGTTAAAGAGACTCCATTGCCCATCGAAATTGTAGCAGTTATGTGGTTTGACCCGACCAGACACAACTCGGTTGCTCTGTAGTACCATGACCGTAGAAGAGATTCTCCCGTGCATAACTAAATGAGATATAGCTGTCAGCCGTGTACTTATGTAACCCAAAAGATGATGAACTTGTGCAGATGGGTAATCAATACACAACCTGTACAGTCAGGATGGTGCCCGACCGGTTCATGCAGGCCGGGTCAGAGTCACAAAGGCACACACTTCTTCCTTCAGCTTTCCTTATCTCTAACCTCCTAGTATTAATACATACAAAAATGTCTACTTTAGGCTCTTTAACCTTCTACTGTAATAAATGCGTTACCAATATTCAATTTTGTGCAACATACATATAATAAAGATTGGTTGTCAGATGACAAAAATACATCTCTATGGACGAAAATATTCCAATTGGGCAGTCCAGCCTTTTCTTTCTTCTAATATTTAAACTTTTTGAAAATTCCTAGTGATGGTGGTATCAAAGGAAGGGGGGCACAATGTTTCTTAAAGCAGAGGTAATGATAGCAGAGCATAGCCCACATTAGGGAAACAGTCTTTGAGTGTGGAAATATTGGTGGAAACATCTCTAATAAGCTGTCCTTTAGAGAAGGATTAAAAATCTTAGGAAGGGATTAAAAGAGAAAATGACCTTTAATTCAATTGACAAGATTTGTGGGTAGTTATACAAAAAAGATTGTGAAAGATTTATGGTTTTCAATATGTTTGGTGGAAAAGCTGGATTCTTCCTGTTGGCTACTACTTTTCTCTTTTTACATAGTACAATGGTGCTACATTTTAAGATCAAATTGTGGACCCTTTACTCTCCCAAAATTCCTGAAAAGAAGCCACTAATAAGATTATCTTAGGTATTGAAGAAATTGGTCTCTTTTCTCCTAACAATAGATTTTGAGCTTGATTGATCAATCTTAGGCATATGATCAACAAACTGTTAGTCTGTTACCAACTGTCCTATAACTTAGTGGCCTATAAACTTTAAGAGATGCCATGATGAGGCTCACTTAGTGGCACCTTCTGTACACTAGCTTGTATTGGGATTCAAATAAAGCGAGAATTTAAGAAAAGGCTGAGACGATGGGCACTATATTCCCTTACTTAATACAAGTTCATCAAAAGTAATACTTCTATTATCTACCCTTTAGAGAAAATATATTTATAAATCCCCAAACCCCTCCCCCACCCCTCTACTCCACCCGCCAAATCAAAAACGAAAAGTAATAATTAAAACTGAGATATGAGGTTTTTATTTGCACAATTAGAGAGCTATAAGTGAGGAAGAAGTAAGAATGCCATTCTTCAAGTTTGATTTTAATGATGCAAGAAACTAAATCTTATTCAAAAAATTAATGCATACGGCATTTTCTACTAGAGGAATGTACAAAGGTAAGAGAAGTGTAAAGACTACAGGAGATGACACTAATCACTTCAAAATTGATAGAGGTACACCAAGGGACATCTTTGAGTATATTTCAAGTTGCAATTATCATCAATTAAATTAAATTTATTCAAGGTGATGAGCCACGGTACATATTGTTTGCCGATGATATTGTTAGTGGATGATACAATGGGAGAAGTTGAACAACATATTGGAATTTTAAAGAGATGAATTGGAGTAGAAAGGTTTCCGAATTCCGATTGCGTAAAAGTAAAACTTGACTATAAGAAGTGCAATTTCGGAGGTAGCAATAGTATCCTATATTTGCCAGATATTGTACCAAGGACAGAGTGCTTCAAATATATAGGATCGGTAATTTAAGCAAAGGGCAAGGAAGTTTAAGAGTTTTTTTTAGTGAATTGCATCTAAAGACGAGGTAGATCAAAGAATCGAGGTGAAATGATACAGCACGATTCGCACAACTTAGTGTTCGAAGGACATTGTCCATAACAGTTTTTTTTTTGGTATAATATGTGCGCACAAAGGAATCGAACCATCAACCTCATGATTAGGGCAAGAGAATTCTGACTACTTGAGCTAATTGCTTTCTTATTACTAATGATAGATATAGGTGGCATTTTAAGATACTCCCTCCGTCCTCTAAAGATTGACAAATTTTCCATTATAGTCCGTCCACAAAAATCGTCAAGGTTAAGAAGTTAATAAAACATCATTAATTAACTTTCCATATT
>CAAKMY010046327.1:0-10066 GCA_901111285.1 Corrigiola litoralis | reverse complement strand
ATTTAACTATTTCTAACCAAATTATCGATTTCTACTAGGGCAGAGCATGGATCAGATATCCGATCCCAAAATACCGAATATTGGCATATCTAGTATTTGAATCCGATCCGATAATTTCATATATTCGATATCTGATATTTGAAATGAAATGGATCGGATATAACGGATATTCGATATCCATAGACTTTTTATTTTTGGTTATTTTTATCTAAAAAAGGTTTGAATTTTATCATGTAGATATTAATTAAAACCTATATTAAACAAATCACCAACAGTCCAACACCTGTTCTCTAATTAAATGACATAAAAACTAAAATTTACAATTTAAAAATGATATATGTGACAGATTAATAGATGATTCATACATGCAAATACAATACCTCACAAAAACGTACATCCGTACATCTTATTGACTAATGTCCTAATATCTAACTAAATGATTCATCAAATATCAGTTAGTGAGTAGTGAATATTGAATAGTGAAAGAGGTACAAGTGCACAAACACAATAACTCAATGGATCCCAACATTTGACGGTGGACTCATTTATCTTCTTGTGGTATACCGGCACCACCTTTCCTTAAAACCCTTGCATGTGCCTCATACCACCTGGAGCTTGTTGTACTTGCGAATGTTTGATGGGGCTGTGAAGCACGTGGGATGACGGAGAAGCGAGGATCACAATGAAGACTTGCTGCTAAGTAAAAGGGTGAGATATGTGGGAGGGAGGCTGATAAATTACAGGGAGATTTGTGAGCATGTGTTTGATACTTTGAGGGAGGCTGAGATTTTGGAAAGGGTTATGAGGGAAGTTAGAATAAGAGAGTAAAGGATTGGGAGGGAGGCAGGGAGTGTTAAATTAGCTAGGTTTGTTTAGATGTCTAGAAGGGTTGTTGGGTTAAGGCCTTAAGGGTCATGGGGTGTTGGGTTTATGCCCAATCCGTATTTTATTTTTTCAGATTTTCAGATATAATATCAAATATTCAATCGGATATCCGATATCCGATTGATTGAAAACCAATATTTATATCCGTATCTGATATCCAATCCGAAACTCACTTTCAGACCGGATATCCTAAAAATCGGATCAATTATCGAATTGGATATTCGGATCCTTTTGCTCTGCCCTAATTTCTCCTATGTGATTGCTCATTTCAAATGACATTATCAAGAAAATTGAATATTAAAGTAAGTGGATTAGTATGAATCGATCCATATGAGTGTAGTTTCATTTTATTCCTGTGACCTTCATATTATATTTATCATCTTAATTATATGTAATTTCTGCTTTATTACGCGAAAACCAATTTATTGTTTGTTCTCCATTTATTTGACCCATGATAACTTAGCTTTGATCCCATTTTAATATGTATTAAGGTTTATGTTGTATACTACTTTTGTGTTTGATTTTTGAAGTTACTTAATTAATCTTTAATTTAATATTTATTTTTTCAAGTGCATGCATGCGATGTGAAACAACTCCAAATTGATATTTTTCAAGTAAGTGATATTAGCTAGAAATGTCATTTGACATATTTCTCCTTCATATTTCTTTGTCTTCCAAACCACCCTACTCTTATATGTTGATTATCATCAAACTTCATTTAATTCATAATAGATTATTATTATATTACATTATATGTTAAAAGAATTATATAATCTAAGCTATATGATTATGACTTTTATAGGCGTGCTTCATATCACTATTACTTTCCTTTTAATATTTTCCTTCTTTGAATTTTTGGTTCAAACGTTTTCTATATTAATCTTAGATATCTGTTGTTTTAACGAAAGATAAAGGGAAGTCGGTCTTTTACAAACATAACAATTTAAATATAGCATAAGAAAAAATATATTTTAATGATTTGTTCAATAGAGTTAACGATATTAGGACAATAAGTTTAATGCAAATACATCAAAACATAATTATAAAAAAGGGCATACTGAGTGCAATTTTAAAAAAAATCATCTCATATTTCACATGGGATTATAAGCTAGTTTGTCTCAATTAAAAGAACTCTTATCAAGCAACCTCGTGTACAAGGCACAATTTTTATGTGTTTTACTCTGTTTTGTGCTTATGCAAGTTGAAAATCACGAATCCATTATTATTGGGTAGGATCTATTCCCACATTCTCGAGTCTATTTCCACACTTTTTGGTGATTTTTACATCACGATCACATGATTGGGTTTAAGATCGGAATTTATAGGTACAAATCTAAACATACAGAAGTAGCGATTGACAAAAAAAGATGTGAAAGTAAAGGCTCCCATGTCATTAACAAAAGCACATCAGATTTTGAAGTTTTCTTGAACTGGGTTACATACATCTCCTCGGCAATTTATGGTATGGTAACACGTATACGTCATGCAAGGAACCCATAGAATTAGATGGCTTGATCGACTTAAAATTTGAAACTTTCAACGTGAAGAAGTCAGAACCTGACCATGATTTACAACGTACTCCGTATAGTTGAACTTTAATGCAGGAGGGTAAACTATGAAGTATCACTGGGAAACCGATAAACCGATTCAAACAGATGCATCATGCATACAATTCCACCATGACAACAGCCTTGAAAACTGTATTAAATCCAACCAATTATGCAGCATCAAAAGGACAAACGAAACTTCGACTCTTTAACAATTCAATGGGAGCGTAAGGTGTAGGTGAACGGACTGATGCGATCATGTATTTTGAAAAGTGAAAACATGCATGCAATTTCTAGTGAGACTTCTACTCCCAAGTTCCAATAAGTAATTGGTCAAAAGATTGAAAAACCACGGATTTGATACAAAATTCAGCGGTAAACTTGACTTTCATAATCCACATTAGCTAAAGAAATGCTATTATTCCATCCTTGAGGTGATGAAATTCTATGCTAGAGTACAATTATTCTTCAATCTACACAGATACAATGGACTTGCAACAACGAAGATTACGTTAAGCACACTATCAAAGCTTACCATATAGAAACTAGGCCCTCCCACATTATTAACTAGAGACTATTACTATCTGATAAATTTCCCAAGTACTGGTCCTTTTTACATCTATATAGCGAATTAGTGATTGAGTACATTTTCTCTTTTCTTTTCATTATGCTCATTCAGATACAAAATTGCTCAATAACATGATGTCGCCGGGCGTTTTGCTGCTTGTCCCACACTCCGATGTTTTATGGTGTAAATAACAATGCTTTTACAATTGATGTTCCAGACTAGACTGTTACGGAGTATTTTCTTGACCAGGGTTACAACCCTTCTAATCTTATGTATACTTGTAAGAAGTTACTAAGAACTATTCAACAATTGCAACAACAAAAACGACGACAACACATAAAGCTTTTACACCATGTTGAGGTTGTTACTCATTTCTTTCCTCCATTAATCAACCTTGAACTATTCAGGTTCATTGACAACATTCTCAACAATATACCGGCGGTTAACGAGTTTCGACATCACTTCTTTTGTACTTGTTTTTGAACAACGCTGAAGATTCAGACCAGCTCTCGCTGTCGTTGTATCATATGTAGCTTGATCTGATTGTTGTATAAAACGAATTCAGATATGCAAGGACAAGTGACTGTTGCTTGGGATTTCAAATAGGATGCACATCTGAGCCTAGATGCTATCTGCTAGAGGATTACTTAGCTCAATAAGTGCATACTTCGTACAATTGTAATTTGAATGAACCTTGAAAAAACTGCAAACGATCCTGTACGTGAACAGGCCATATTAGAAACTCAGCTTCAGGCGCAAATACCCAATAAAAAAAATTGATCTGTAAGTCACACCTCGCTATGTAGACAAACTGATTAAATACTTAGTAATGTCAATGTAGAAGACCGTTAACTGTTGATTTTAACTAGACATTGTTATAGGGAATTTAGCAGTGATTTCAATTGCATTGTTGTGTTGTTTAATTGGTCACAAGTCACATTATACATTATATATGACAAGTGAAGAAAGCAAGATTCATAAACTTTCTTGTTTGGTATGACAGTGACAATTGTTGAACGTACTTTTGAGATAGTCAAATGTTCTTTTTCTACTTTTTTTTTTAACAAAGCTAGTCAAGTTTTCTACTCACTTGGGAATACATTCTCATATAAAACCGTTTTAAACAATAGAACCAGCTTTATGCACTACTCCTGGAATACATCAGATAAAAGCTGAATGTCTTAAAAAAAAAAAAAGTTGTAGCGTGTCTACAATTTATCTCATGAGCATTTCTGCTGTGAAATTAGCGTTATGTATGTCCAGCAGTGGAATTAGCATCATACTGTCGAGCAGTGAAAACCATGTAAGGTACACAAATTATAAGAGCACTTATATCCCGCCTTTCATAGACTGCCCTTTGGAAGAAATAAACTAGCTTCGGATATCTGAGAAACAACTAGGCAAGACAAGGGGAAAGAAAGATGCAGTTTTTTTCTATTTTCATCGCAAACATCATACTACGTATCTAGCTTTATTTAAGCTGCAATTTTGCAAGGACCCAGTAGTTTGTATAAGTGGCACCAAGGGCTGACATTAGGAATCTAAATAAATTTCAGATTCTAGCGAGAAAAAGGAAGTAAATCGAGCGTTTAATCAGAAGGGATCCATTAAAACTAATTTCAGACACGCATACAGAACTAATGAGAATGCAAACATAAAACTTCTACAATTTCCAACCACTAAATTGTAAGATGTTGGAAAATCATCTGTTTCTGCTACAAAAAGGTCAGTGGCCAACTGAACCTTGCGTAATCAACATAGAGCAAACCAATCCAATCCTATCCTTCCATCATTCTTGATGAAATCCTACGTCCTAGTCTCTATTAATATACAACAGAACAATGCACATACAACACACACAGCATCAAACATATCTTTCAGGCCATATGAAATTAGAGCACCCCTCATGTCAACTGGAGACAAGCAACGGCAACGAAGATGCAGTCTCCAACAATTGGTCCATCTCCACGTCTCTTACATTCTCATGTCTTTTCGATAAGCTCATCGAGTCTAACAGTTGCCCTTCACCAACAATATTTTGCCTATTGTCAACACTGCTACTAGTCCCACTCGATCTGCAACTCCAAGTTTTACTATCAGAGTAAGAAATTTTGGCATCCTCATGGTTTTGGGTATTGATCTTGTTCTGATCCAACTTCCTTAAGAAACAGTCCTCTATTTCGCTCAAGGAGCCACCTTCATCTTCATGTTCAGAATCCCTGTTGTGATTATAATCAGCAGATTCATCACAATCAGAACCTGGCCCTCTAGACTCACAGCTAGTATCCATTTCTTGCTGGCTATCATATTCTTCATCAGTCTCTTGATCCAAGGAATGAGATGACATAGGAGAGTAGTCATCCATGGCAGCCTCCTCACGCTCCCTAAGCGTTTTTGTGATGAGGGTCTTGAGCAAATTCATAACTTGAACAGCATGCATCAGAGCCGTCAGTGGATCAGACATCTGTACAGGGCAGAGATATGCATTAGATCAGCTAACCCTAAAATACTCCTAAGCATAAATGGACATAATTGATCTTAACATCTTGGTGATCACCAGTCCTATACCTGAGTCATATTAGGAGCAAAGACCATAGCAATATTTCTCGCATTCATCTTGTTGGATTCTTCTTCATCCACTACGTCGGCCATAAGATCAATTGCCCAGTTCAGCAGTGCAGCTTCAGTTGGTTTAAGCTGCTTCACAAGCACATAGTAGTCTTCTTCACTGTTGCATTGAAGAACTTGCTCCGGTGAAAGGCCATCGAGTACCCCCGAAGGTAGCTCCCGGAACCAGGTCTTAATCAACCCAGCTAAACAGTGCACATCTATATCATCTGGCACAATGCCCCTATTAAGCTGGTCTCTAACTCGCTCTTCATGGCCATTTTCCGGGTTTATACGGAATATTCCTTCTGCCTGCAAAAGCAACACGACTTCTTGAGTTAATCTAAAAAGGTCTGAATGAATAAGGTAATAGGCCAATACTTAATGTTGTACAATCTATCTGATGACTCTCATACATACCTTTAGACCTCCTTGGTTGTATAATCTATCTTGCATCAGCAAGAGTATAATTGGGACACTGTTTCCTTTGGAATCATAAGAACATTGCATAGATTCTGCTGAAACACCGAACACACTAGCACTGCAGATAACATATATCAAACATTATATTATAAAAGGATCAAATGAAATCAAACACAAAATGTTGAGTAAAAGAAACATAATATCCTAGGAAGTCACTACATTGGTTAATAATCAATTGAATATAAGGGCCTAGCTTAATTGGAGTATAGCACCAAATGACATCCAAGATCATGGTATTTTCAGCAATTCCAGACTCAGTTGTAAGATCTTGTAATTGAACCACTCTTCCTGGAATCATAAGCATGCCAAATGACAGCAATTGAAGCCAACTAGGAATATGTGCAATTTTGGTGCTTAAGATCATATTACAAATTAGATTACTCTTCCTGTAATTGTAGTACTTTTGTTTGAGATAAAAAATCGATAGACAGTCATCATATCATAAATGATCCTAGAAATAAAATCCTCACATCTAACATAACTTGATAACATAATCATAGGTGCTCAAGAATCTGATTATACGTATCCATAACTACCAATGTAAAGAATTGTCCATTACTAGTTATTAAAGCTAGGTTTTAAGCTACAATTACAAAGTATTATTAAAGCTAGGTTTTAAGTTACAATTCTAAGCAAATACCAGCTAAGCTAGCTAATGTCAATTCCCATATAATGATCCCCGGACTAAGTGCTCCAAAGGGGAAAGCATCACATGCACCTAACAATTTGCCAACTAACATCTCCCATATCATCCCCACATTTTACTTTCGTTGACATTGTTCACCAAGCAAGATCCCCCAAATTAAGGGCAATTTTTTTACTAATAGCATAGTACTACTTAAATGAGCTGTTAGAATCTTGAATAATATTGTACCAACAGAGGGAGGCCAAGTGATTCATTGGAGTCATAAATGAAAGGGGAAGCTCCCCAACAACTTTCGCACGACTGGTTAGAAACACTATACTATACAACTTTAGACTTTGAGCCTCAAATTATGTACAAGACATTAATTCACTCACATGAAAAAAGGACTGGAATTATGTGAATATAATAATCTCCCTCAAATCTCAACATCAACAACCAAGACTTTGAACCATTTCAAGCACATGATGTCTTGTATGCGACCGTCTAACTTTAACGCGTTTTTTAAGTTCAAATTAGACTATCTCTTTACGTAATGTCTTGTATGTGACCGTTTAATTTTAATGCGCTTTTTAAGTTCAAATTAGAGTATTAAACCATCTCTTTTAATAATTTGTGTTTCGAAAAAATAGCTTGATCCGAAAACATCACTAAAACTACAAACTCAACAAATCTGAAGAAAACCCAAATAAAAAAACTCACTTTCATTAATCAGTACTACCCATATAAACACTGAAAACAAAACTACTTCATTAATTCAATTCAACATAAAACACAAAAAATCAAGACTAATACTTTACCAAATCTAAACAAAACCCAGATTCAAAAACTCAAAACTAAAACTACCATATAAACAAAAACCACAAAGACTAAAGCTTTAAACCAATCTAATCAGAACCCAGAAATTTAACATAAGAAACCAACAATTATACCTAGCACTGGGAACTTTCCTTGGGACTTCAACCTCAAACTCAACAGGAAGACCAAGAAATCCATGAAAACGATCAAAAGTAACATGAGTAATATGCTGAACATTAGTAGGCCAACCAATGTCCATATGATTCACAGCAGAAATGACCTCTTCTCTCCGATCTACGCGGCACGCAACCATGGACTTCCGCAATGCAGCCACTAGCAATGCAACTAATGAAAGCTGGTTTTGCTGCTCTTCAGAAGACGACCCTTTTGGTGCAAATGCTGGGCTCTTTGTTGCACTACCACCACCACCACAGCCCCCACCTTTTGTAACCATTATAAGGCCTGTCATCTCATATAATGTTGTGTGGTTTTGGAATGTTGGGGGGTTTAAAAGTGGTGTTTGTTTGTGTGTCTTGAAGTGGAGTTTGAAGTGTTGGGCTGTTTGTACTTGTGTTGTGTTTGTTTAACTTGAAGTCTTGAACTGAGTTGAAGTTTAAACGTTGGGGTGTGTTTTTTTGTTTGGAGGTGTTGTATTGTTGGAGTTCAAACGGCCACCTGGTTTTCAAAATTTGGGAGGGCCCTACTCAACTTTATTTATGGTTCACTCCTCATTTACTACTATGAGGATGAGGACTAATTTAACCCTGTACTATCATAATTTGAACTCAAAGTGGCCCAGATCTTGCTTTTTGGGCAATTTTAGGATTGATTTTTTTTTTTTTACATCGTTTTAAGGATAAGGATATTTGAAGGAATTTTTTCTAAAATACGCATGTGGTTTAGTATAAAAGTCAAAATGTCCTTGTGTTTTTTCAGAAAAGCCAGAATACCCCCGAGGTAGGATTTTCGACCTCAAATGCCCTTAATGAGCAACGGCGTTAGTTTTTTGATCGATTCTGTTAAATTAGTCGTTTAAGTGCTAATCTATACTATATACTTAAGCAGTAAACGAATGCGCCAAATGTCATTCCCACAAAACTCTAACATTTTCGTTTTAAAAAAATAATTTCTTTTACCTTCTTTATGTTCCTCAACCTTCCTAATTCATGTCTATCAAATAATACATATATCATCCACTGACAAAAATAAATACCACAAATTTATGAAAATGTACCCCAATATAATTTGTAATATACTTTTCTACTATAAGAGAGAACAATATATATAAGTTTATTTCCGATATAAAAGATACCCAGTTAAGGTAATATATTACATTCTTAATTTTTAAAACTACCTATTAATTAAAATTAGGTCACATGATCACTTTTATGCAAAAGTATTTTTCTTGAATATTACTAGGAGTGATTTTAGCAAAAAAAATATAATCCACTCTTATTAGATTCATTTTTATAAAATCTTTGTATATAATTCTCTTTAGATTATTATTAAGTTATTAAAATCTCTGCAAAATATTCCAAATTATACAATTAAACCAACTGCACAAAATTACTTTTGCTTTTTTGTGTTGTACTAAATATCATAACTTATAAAAAAACTAAATGATTTCATTAGAAAAGTAATTGTAAGTAATAAATATATACATCCTCATCTTATTATTGAAAAAATATATTATCACCAAAGAAAAAAGATTGCCAACTCAAAAAATATTGAAATATTTAGCTATTTTTTTTATTTTGTGTCTTCTATACCGCATTGATTATCGCTAATTTTTGGGCCCCCTCTCCCTTTTTGTACACATATAGCATTATATTTTCCTATTGATACCCCTATTCAAAATCTATATATCACCCAACATTAGTGACTCATTTTGTAAGAGGTCCCCCACATTGTCCTTTTGTCTTGAGCTTGGGTTTAATCGAGTAGTAGCTTTGGTTGCTATTATGTCGGGCCTGAGTTTGAGTAGAGGTAGCTTATGGGCTCCTTAAGGTAGGGGTTCGATTGAGCCAATCAGCTTCATCTGTTTGATCTCTTTGTGGCCCTTTGTCGGTTAGGATCATGGGTTGGTGTTTATTCGGGGCTACCCTAAAGGATAGCAGTTGCGAGTATCCACAATAACAAAAAAAAAAAAACCTACACACACCAATTGAGCATTTAAAACTATATATTAACTATTTGACCATATAGTAGTAGTATAAAAAAGAATACGCACTAAATTATTTTAACATTATCTATTAATTTATAAAACAAATACTATCAAACCATGCCATGATGGCACGGGGTTTAAACTAGTTATGAACTAATGTAATCATATCATATTCATTAACCCTTCAATTTCATTTTCTTTACCTTTAATTATTTCTCTCTTCCTCCCCATCCCCTTTTCAAAAAAAAAGAAGGAAAAAAACCTCAAAACCCCCTCCCCAACCCCTGCCGCACTGACCCACCACCATCCCCACGCACCTCAGCCCCACCGCCCCACGAGCAGCCCCACGCCCCAACTGACCCACCCAAGCC
>CAAKMY010046326.1:0-13035 GCA_901111285.1 Corrigiola litoralis | reverse complement strand
TCTCAAGGAAAACTCCAACATGTGTGCATACATGGGAGCATCACTAGACACTCGTCAAGACATAGTAGTGGCTGAGGTTCCAAGGCTAGGCAAAGAAGCTGCTGTCAAGGCCATCAAGGAATGGGGACAACCCAAGTCCAAGATCACCCATGTCATCATGTGTACCACTTCCGGTGTCGACATGCCGGGGGCCGACTACCAGCTCACTAAGCTCCTTGGACTTCGTCCCTCGGTCCGTAGGTTCATGCTCTACCAACAGGGTTGCTTTGCCGGGGGCACGGTCCTTCGGCTTGCCAAGGACTTGGCTGAGAACAACCGGGGTGCGCGCGTTTTAGTTGTATGTTCTGAAATTACCGCCATTTGTTTCCGAGGGCCAACTGAGACACACTTGGATTCCATGGTTGGCCAGGCGCTCTTCGGTGATGGGGCTGGGGCAGTCATAGTTGGGGCTGACCCAGACTTGTCAATTGAGAGGCCTCTCTTTCAGATGATTTGGGCGGCCCAAACTATTCTCCCTGACTCTGAGGGGGCGATTGATGGACACTTACGTGAAGTGGGTCTGACATTCCATTTGCTAAAGGATGTCCCTGGGCTTATTTCAAAGAATATCAACAAGGCCTTGGAAGAGGCTTTTACACCACTTGGCATTTCTGATTGGAACTCTATCTTTTGGATCGCTCACCCAGGTGGCCCAGCAATTCTGGACCAAGTGGAGTCCAAACTCGGCCTCAAGGAAGACAAACTTACTGCAACAAGGAACGTGTTACGCGAGTATGGTAACATGTCTAGTGCTTGTGTATTGTTTATCTTGGATGAGATGAGGAAGAAATCTTTGGAGGACGGCAAACCAACCACTGGTGAAGGATTAGATTGGGGTGTATTATTCGGCTTCGGGCCGGGCCTTACTGTCGAGACCGTTGTCCTACACAGTGTGCCCGTCAACAATTGAATTTCATAGAGTGGACGTGAATTAGCCAATAATGGAACTAAGGAAATATGGAATATGTTTTTGTGAAGTGACACAACATATATGAAGAAGTGCTACCAGTCAACTATAGGGCACCTGGAGTGTTTCTCTGTATCCATTTATGCAAAAGGAAGATGAAGCTTTTTAACTCTTGCACGTTATGAATAGGTTTACTATCACCGAATCTTTTGTTTGTTTGCTTATCGTTGTCAAATCTAGTTGCTGCTGTAATATTAAGACCTTTTGTTTTTTTCAAATCCATCAAATACTGCCATTTGTAAGAGCTTCCATGTTGGAGCGTGAAGTTTATATTTATATTGTTTTGCATATTGCAAGAGAAGAAGAGAGGCGGCCCATATAAGAATTGAGATGAGCTGAGCTGAGATATGAGACAGAATTCGGCACAACTTGATTTCACGGTGGACATTATTATTGATTGGAGTGTGTTGCTTTCTCGTTTGGTTGTAAGTAAAAGCATGAGAATTCAAACTTTACATGAATTGAAAAAGTTAGATTTCTTTGGTTTATCAAAATCATGGGAATTGATAATTAATTGAAATTTTCAGTTCCTACTAAATAGAGTAATTGGCTTACCTAGCTCCTCCTTGGTTATTGACAATATCTAAATTCAATTTCTTCTTATACTTCCAAACAATGTCGACAAAAATTGGCATTTCATGGAAAATGAAAATTTGTGAGAATCTGAATTCGCACATACAACCAAACAATAACTAAAGTTATTTATGATAGACTAATACAACGTTCTAATTAGCAACCCCATCCTAAATAGAAGAGAGTTCTTAGTTTAATTGTGGTGGTGGTTGTGGATGTTATTGTGTGGTACGTGTTGATGATATTGCTGCTACCATGATTCATAGATGATTTATATTTGTCCTTTTACCACAAATTATTATCAAAAGTGTTCAATTTTACATTAAATCTAGACAAAGACTAATTGAGTTAAACTAGTCGCATTATATTGACATTGCAATATAAAAGCGACCACTGTCAGTTATAAAGTGACTACTTTATAACAATGTAATTCTAAATGGTCTAGTGTTCTTATTTTATTGTTTTACCGGGCAATAATGTCATTGTTGTTGATGTAGTTTCATAGCTATTTCTTGGTTTGTCTTTTATATCTAAGGTATTATCTTGTTAAGCTCACTTGGTTATATTATTTTAAAAAGATGTATAGAACATATTACTCTTCAAAATAAAAGAAAAAAAATAGATAATGAGTAATGACACTCTTTTCCTCTTTTGTGGATGAGAGGCGAGCTAGTCCTCTATATTTTATCCTGTGAGGGGCCTTCGGGGTGCCCAAGGGAGAAGGGTACTACAATTGTGCCACATACAGTAGAAAGTCTGCCGAAGAATGGATGATCAGTGAAAATTTAACGAGATGCAGTTAAGGGTCAATGAAAAGTATTGGTGTTTTTTTGGTCTTAGAAGTAGAAAAGACCACA
The DNA here is from genome assembly GCA_901111285.1 of Corrigiola litoralis. Taxonomy (NCBI): domain Eukaryota; kingdom Viridiplantae; phylum Streptophyta; class Magnoliopsida; order Caryophyllales; family Caryophyllaceae; genus Corrigiola; species Corrigiola litoralis. The sequence continues at coordinate 10,599 of CAAKMY010046326.1, read as the reverse complement.
ATCGAGGATTTGTTTACTCTTCAGTGCCAAAAAATTCAATTTGGTTATGCGCTACTGACTTCAGTAGCTGGTCGCGTCAGCAACGAGAATTACATTAGCACTCAATTGTGGACTTGATAAATATCGTATGTCGAATGATGTAGGACTTTTCAAGCACTGTATGCGCCATCTCATTACCCAAGAACATAACATAGCTCAGGGCGAATAGTATGTGTATGTCGCTTATCACCTACCACTGGTCCACTCCATGCAAAACGTTCAGCCCAGACACTTATATATATATACCTCAAGCCCTATTACCTTCACTTCAGGCTCGAACTTGAATAGCATAAAGATCAGAGTTACTGAGTCTCCTTACTTCTCTTCTTCCTCGTCTTTTCTAGCTAAGCTTGAGTGAAAGAAACACGTAAGAAATGGCATCTGTTCAGGAGATTCGCAATGCACAAAGAGCCGATGGTCCAGCCACCATCTTGGCTATTGGAACAGCCAACCCTCCAAATGAAATGTATCAAGCAGAGTATCCTGATTTCTACTTTCGTGTCACCGATAGCGAGCATATGACTGACCTTAAGTCAAAATTCAAGCGCATGTGTAAGTGCACATATGAATCTTCCTATTCTGATTTGCTTTTTGACTTATATATTGTCCTTCATTTGCTATGTTTATTCTCATTTTATTAATGTGTTTTTGGTTAGACGACTGCTTATACTGCCACTTTTGTGAATTGTGAAACTAATTTCTTTAATTGTCATACTGAAATAGATAAAAGTCGTATTAAATGTTTAAATTTTATTAATGAAACAAGGTTTCAATAGAATGTTTTGATTCGAATCATACAATAATTTTAGCTTTCCAAGAAGAAGGCGCAAACACATTTCTTGTTTATGTGTGCACCTTCATAAAATAAATATGGGACTAACAGATTGATGTTACAGGTGACCGATCCATGATCAAGAAACGTTACATGCACCTGACTGAAGATTTATTGAAAGAACACCCCCACATGTGTGATTACAATGCCTCATCCCTAGACACTCGTCAAGATATACTTGCAACTGAGGTGCCTAGGCTTGGTAAACAGGCTGCTGCCAAAGCCATAAAAGAATGGGGGCAACCCAAGTCCAAGATCACCCATGTCATCTTCTGCACCACCTCTGGTGTGGACATGCCTGGGGCTGACTACCAGCTCACCAAGCTCCTTGGCCTTCGACCTAACGTACGTCGTTTCATGCTCTACCAGCAAGGCTGCTATGCTGGTGGCACAGTCCTCCGCTTGGCAAAGGATCTAGCTGAAAACAACCGTGGCGCCCGAGTCTTAGTGGTGTGCTCTGAGATCACCATCATATGCTTCCGAGGGCCTACTGAGACTCACCTGGACTCCATGGTGGGTCAGGCGCTCTTTGGAGATGGTGCAGGGGCTGTGATCGTGGGTGCTGACCCTGATGAGTCCATCGAACGACCCATCTTCCAGCTCGTTTGGGCATCTCAAGCTATACTCCCGGACTCTGAAGGGGCCATTGATGGGCATTTGCGTGAAGTTGGATTGGCCTTCCATTTACTAAAGGACGTGCCAGGGCTGATCTCCAAGAACATCGAAAATGCCCTGGTTGAGGCCTTTAAGCCTATTGGAATTGATGACTGGAACTCCTTATTCTATATAGCTCACCCTGGTGGTCCAGCGATCCTAGACCAGGTTGAAGCCAAGCTCAAGCTCAAGGAAGACAAGCTCACAACAACCAGACATGTGCTCAGTGAGTACGGTAACATGTCTAGTGCTTGTGTGTTGTTTATCTTGGATGAGATGAGGAAAAGGTCAGTCAAGGAAGGCAAAGCTACCACGGGTGATGGGTTGGATTGGGGTGTTCTGTTCGGGTTCGGTCCGGGCCTCACAGTCGAGACTGTTATGCTCCATAGTGTTCCTGTGGCCAACTAATTCGCTGGGGCTAATAATCTACGGGTATATGCAGATGCCACTCACTGATACCTTGATGTTGTCCAATTTTTTTGTTGATGTTGCCTTAAACCGTTGTTATGTCAGTAATCAAATAATAAACTCCTCGTCTATTTCTCACGGGCCAGCATGTAATGCAGAAATCTTCGTACTGCTACAACTATGTCTGCACCTCCTGTAATTTATGCATTGGAGAATATTGTACCTTCGTTACAGAAAGTGTTTCTTTTTTATCAGGAAAATCAAAAATTAATATGTTGTAGTGATTTGGTTTTTAAAAGGAAAAAATGTCTGTTATATCATGCATATATCCTTCAAAAACGATAGAATGTGCATATTCTCCTCTTGATTAAACCTCATTTATCTATACTATATACTAAAGCAGTAAACGAATGCGCCACGTGTCATTCGCACAAAATTCTAACATTTTCTTTTTTAAAATTAATTTCTTTAACCTTCCTTATGTTTCTCAACCTTCCTAATTCATCTCTATCAAATAATACACAAATCTATAGAAATGTATCCCAATATAATTTGTAATATACTTTCCTACTATAAGAGAGATAAGTAGATACTCTGTATAAGTTTATTTTACTATATAAGAAATACCCACTTAAGGTAATATATTACATTCCTAATACTTAAGACTACCTATTAATTAAAATTAGGTTAGATGATCACTTTTATGCAAAAGTATTTTCTATTTTTTTCGCTTTATGATAACAACAAATATATTATGAATATTATTAGCAAAAAAAAAAAAAAGATAATGCACTCTTATTAGATTCATACTTCTCCCCCATCATTTTTATAACATCTTTACATATGATTTCCTTCAGATTTTTATTAAGTTATTAAAATCTCTACAAAATATTCCAAATTACACAATTGAACCAACTGCACACAATCACTTTTGCTTTTTTTGTATACAAAATATCGCAACTTATAAAATATAGTAAATGATTTCATTAGAAAATTAATTGTAACTAATAAATATATACATATTCGTATTATACTGAAAGAAAATATATTATCACCAAATAAAACTGAAATATTTAGTTAATTTTACTTTTGTGCCTCCTATACCGCATTGATTATCGCTAATTTTTGGGCCCCCTCTCCGTTTTTGTACACATATAGCATTATATTGTCATATTTTTTAAAATGATTATAGTGATATACCTCTGTTCAAAATCTATAGATCACCCAATATGAGTGACTCATTTGGTAAAAGGTCAGTCACATTATATAGTCCTCTTTGTCTTGAGCTCGGGTCTGATCGAGTAGTAGCTTTGGTTGGTATTATGCCTTATTGTCATGGGCCTGAATTTGGGTAGAGGTAGCTTATGAGCTCTATAAGGTAAGGGTTCCATTGAGCCAATCAGCTTCATCTGTTTGATCTCTTTGTGGGCCTTTGTCGGTGATGTTTATCCAGTGCGGACCTAAAGGGTTGTAGCTGCAGGTATCCACATTATCCACAAAAAAAAAAAAAAAAAACTACACACACCAATTGAGCATTTTTAAAACTGTATATAACTATATGACCATATAGTAATATAAAAAAGAATATTCACTAAATTATTTTTTATATTATTTATTAATTTATAAGATAATTATTATCAAACCGTGCCATAATGGCACGGGGTCTAAGCTAGTATATAGACATATAACAATACATTTGTGCATAAGGGTTGCCACTCGACATCTAATTGAAAAATATTGTGTTTTCTTTGACAATATCAATGATAATATTATTTAATATCATTATGTAAAGATAAAACTTATTCGATCAGTAGTTCAGTACCATAACCATTATTGGAGTTTTCCCAATCTTTTAATTTTAATCAAGTTTTATTGCCATCAAATACCTATGTATACCACATAAATATGGAAAAAAACTCCACATACTAAAAAAAATTTAAAGTAATAGAGTGCAATGGACCAGTGTACTGAACACAAACATAAGTTATTGAACAATGTAAAGAAAGTAAGAGACTAAGCAATCTACCTTATAATCACTTAGATGCATATTGAGTGTTTAATTATTATGCATCTCTTTCAACAAATTTCAAAGTTACAATAGTACTTCTTGCCTCAATAATTTCTAAGTAATTTCATTTTATAAGTTCCCATAAAGTTATAATTACATTTTTATTTTATTTTTATGCGCCAGAGGATTGGTTTGATATGGTCCAAAGTATGGAGGTGACTCACTTTTCTCTACACTGCTCTGGCCATAATGCTAGTATTGCGCAATGGAGGAGGGGTTTCAAGGTGAAGAGCTCGAAAAAGGTTCAAATTTGAACCATATTGGCTTACAAGCGAGGTATCTAAACATGTTACAAAGGCGGCTTGGGATGACTCTGTGGGTCAAGATCCCGGGAGGAGAAGTGCTTTGTGCTCAAAGAATTTGACCAAGACAGTAAGAATTGAAGAAAGTTTGGAGACCCAAAGAAGAAGATGAAAATGACCAATGCTCTGATGGAATTCAGAACTATAAGTCATTGCAATCTAATAATGTTACAAATTCTTTGAAGACAATGTCGAATATGTTGGAAATGGTTGTGGTGCCCTCTGTCATTTCAGAGAATCAAAGCACTTTACTCTAGGGCATCTGATAATTCTATTAATGCTTTTGAAATATGTCATGCCATTGGAGAGGAAGTGTGAGGGTTTGAGAGGTATTTTGCACTGAAACTTGATATGAGAAAGGTGTATGATAGGGTGGAACAATCCTTTTTTTAAAGGGTGATAATTTCTATGGGTTTCTCTGCGGGTTGAATGTCGAGATCATGGTGTGTCTATCTAGTGTGTCGCGTTCTTTTGTGATCAATAGATAAGTTCATGGTTCCGTAGTGCAACCTAAACGAGGTTTCGGGCAAGGTAATTTCATTCCTCTATACTTGTTCTTATTATGTGTTAAAGCCTTCTCAACTATGTTGGATAAAGCTATGGAGGAAGGAAGGATCACCGGTGCGAGAGGTTATCGAAAGGTTTTAAGTATTTCATAGTTGTTTTTGGTGACAAAAACATATCGTTTGCTAAAGCAAATGTAAGATAGTACTCTATTATTGCTGATATTACCAATAACTATGAAGCAGCATCTGACGAGAAAATTAGTTATGACAAATTGAATGTAGTTTTTTAATTAGTAGAATGTGGCGTTTATAAGGAATGACTTATTACATATCCTGAATGTGGTAGAGGTTGACAAACATGAGGAGTACCTTGCATTATCCACTACTATTGCTAAGTTCAAGAAGATGGTTGTAACTAGTTTAAAGAGCGGATTTGGAAAGAACAATGAAAGGAGAAATTGTTATTGAAGCAGGGAAGCAGATTCTAATTAAGGCACCTGTGCAGTCAATTCCGCTTTATCTTATGATTATCTTCCTTATTCATTGTGTGGTTGTTAATGAGTTACACTTTCTTATAGTGATATTCAGATGGAGCGATAAAGGCACGGAGAATAAGATCCATTGGCACAGCTAGAATACTCTTTGTTTACCACAGAAGTGTCCTCAACCAGGCTGTTCTTGGAAAGCATATATGGAGGTTAATTGAAAGCCTGAGTCAATACCAGATCGCATCCATAAGGCGAGGTACCTCCGCAAAAGTGAGATTACTGATGCTCATCTTGGTTATGATCTAAACTGCTCTTGATATAGTAATTTCTTGGGTTGAAACCACTCCTTTTGAAAGGGTTTAAGTAGAGACTTGGCAATGGTAAGTTCATTAATGTCTGAGATGCAGCGCGGATGATTGAAAATCCCTCTAGAATTGTTTTGTACCAAAGTCGATTGTTAATGTTGATGTTTAGATGAAGGTTGCTGATCATGTTGGAAATAGGACGTCATCCCCTTCATGTTAGTCGAAGAGGATTGTAGATTGATTTGCGATATTCATATAAGTTCAAGATTGCCCCTTTGACTATAATACTATTGGTCATCGAAGGAGGGTAACTACTAAGTGGAATTGAGATATTGGCTAGGCCTTCTTGGTGCTAGTAGGTCCTGGATTACCTAGGGAGCGGAGAAACTAACCTTTTGTATGTAAATGAATGTACGTGTGGAATATGAGGGCGCCCATAATTTTATTAGAAGAGCATGCTTCAATAGTTTTGGTGTTGAGGACAATCTTGTTCGACATCGAGTAATGGATTGTTCTTGTTGTGACTTATATGCGCATCGAGAAGAATCGATCATGGATGCTATTAATTGCAACGACATACACCATGTTTTCATGCAAGTTAGTTTATGGGCTTACTCTTTCAGACACCAACTTCCTCTTTCATTAAGACACTTCATTATGAGAAGAAAATCAAAGGTAGAGTTTTCTCTGTTCTTGACTTTGGCTTGCATGGCTTGGATACATACAAATTAGATAACAAAGTCTTTAACCATTCTCATCGTGACCCCAAAGCTATTGCATTAGGTTTCGCAAAATGGTTACCTATTATGGAGCTTACACGAAGAAGGTATTATGTGTTAGGGATGATGGCAGTTATGTTTCAACTGGTTCTTTACATCCTCTTGTTGAAGGTCAATACTAAAACTGCAACTTTTGATGGAGGAGGACTATAATTAATGGGGTCGGTTTGGTGGCGAGGGACCTCCAAGAGTGCAAGGCACTATTAAGGTCATGTCTGCCTACATAATTTTTTGGGAAGATGGACCGCATATATGGACGAGCTCCTAGCGGCCAATTTTGTGCTTATTATTGCTAAGCGGATTGTGGGGACATATTGTCTAATTCTTTGCAGATGGTCACAACTATTCAAGTTTGGAACTGCAGCAAGGACTGGTCAGGTTTGATAATAGATGATATCATTATTACTCGTGATCGATCTCTTTCATATTGTGATTTCTAAATCAGACAAGTACGAGAAGAGTTCCACCTCTTTTAAGAAGGGCGGAAAGAACTGTATTCCTCAAATTAAGAAGACTGTCAACTTTAAGAAGAATGTCAGCAATGGCATGCTATATGTGCGAAAGTCGGAACACAAAGCCTTTCAGTGCTTTTGTCGTGCTAATGCCCCCAACAACAAAAATAAAGATCATCTCAAGCCTCAAGCAAATCTAGTTGAGAAAGATAAGGTTATTGTTGCAAATGTTCATTGAGGTGAACATGATGGAGAACAAGTCTGAATGAGTTATCGACACGGGAGCGGCAAATCATGTGCATATATACCTACCATGACATCTTCACAGCTTTTGAGAAGACGTCTCACCAAGTGCGTATGGGGAACAAAAGCTTTCTGAGGCCATTGGTAAAGGGAATATTTTGAATAAATTAGATTCCAATAAGACTTTAGCTTTGTAATATATTCAGTTTGTCCCTTCCATGTTGATGGGAACTTTGTTTCAGTTTTTTTTTTTTTTTTGGCTTAATATGGTTTCAGGGTAATTTTTGCTGGTGAAAATGTTATAACTCGTAATGTAGAGTATGTTTGGAAGATGTAATAACTCGTAAGGTAGAGTATGTTTGGAAGAGATATGCCTTGAGTGTGATGTTTGTTTTACATGTTATGGTTGATGTCACTAATAAGACTTCCTCATCGGCTTGTATTCTTTAGTCTTATAATATTTGGCATGCTAGACTAGGACATGTTAATGAGAGTTCCCTTAAACGTTTGCGTCAAATGAACTTCATTCCTAACCTAATCGATGATGATCATATATAGCAAGTGTGAAATTTGTGTTGAGGTTAAGGTAACATCCAAACACTTCAAAAAGGTTGCAAAAAGAGACACAACCTTACTTGAACTTATTCATACATATGTTGGTTGATTATAAGAGTACCTAAAGTCGAGAGGGCAAATAATACTATATCACATTTGTTGAAAAATTTTCAAAATATACCAAAGTTCACCTTTTGATCGAGGATGAATGATAAGCTTGAGAAAAAAGTTCTTTTCCATAATGCAGAAGTAGAGAACCAATTATATAGAAAGATAAAAAAAGATTAAGGTCTAACAGAGGTGGAGAGCATGACACCACATTTCTAAAGGGAGTTTATGGATTAACAAAATGGTATTATACATGAGGTATCAACCCCTTATACTCCACAATAGAATGATATTGCTAAAAGGAAGAATAAGATTCTTAAGGAAATGATGAATGCTATGTTTATTTCTTCTTGACTTCGTAATAACATGTGGGTGGAGCTATATATTATTCTAATTATGTGTTGAATAAAGTGCTTCATAAGAGACTATATAAAACACCTATGAGTTATGGAAAAGGGTAACCTTCTAACTTGAGTTATGTGAAAGTGTGGGGATCTCTATCTAAGGTAGGGTTGTTTGCTTTAATTTTAGACGAGGTAATATTGGACATAGAACTTTTGATTATGTCTTTATTGGCTATGCAAAGAATAGTGCGGCTTATAGATTCATGCATGTGACTAGATGATCGTTCTATATTTAGATATCGTGATGTGATTCTTTAATCCTGTTTTTTCCATTAAAGAAGAAAGCTTCTCATGTTGTTTCAATGCATGTAATTGAACTTGTGATTGTACGTGTGATTGCATCTTCCTTAGTTTCTGAGCCTTTTTCTAGTAGTTCTAATATTAATATTGATGTGGATGTGCAACCTAGGACAAGTAAGAGACTAAACTGACTTGGTGATATTGATGATGTGGATGAACATGTGTTATGCCTTTTATTAGATAACGTTTGGTTGTACTTTAATTTTATACTTTTGGTTTGAAATCGAGGGTCTTCTATCTAGTGGTCCAACACATTGTTGGTAAACTATGTTAGAATCTTTATGTGTCAATCTTGTTAATTTTCCAATTATACGGCTTAATTTCGAGCTTTTGTAAAATATTTATAATGTTGCTCCCTCCGTCCCAATAGATCAGTGACGAAACTTGAAGGATTATAGGGGGGCTTAATCAACTTAAAAACATGAAGTCAAAAAACTTGAGGTAGTATCTTGTTATGTCAAAATCTTTCACCTTCAAACTAATCATGCTTTATTTTATATCATTAATTCATCATTATAATAAAAGCATGGAAATGACAAATTATTAGGAGCTTTCGAGAGCATGTGCTTCAATTTTAGTTTTCTTATTATCTTGTACTGTAGTTTAGGTACTTTTTATACTTAAAAATGTATCACTTAAAATTTTTAATTGTTCATATTTGTTAAGAAATGGTACAAAAACAAAAGTTGAATGTACAAGAAAAATGATAAAAGGTATAAGTGAGAGCATATGCTTCACGAAGCATAGTATAAATTCTACATGAAACTTATAACAACATACCTTAGATGGTTATAACTTTTGTTCTTATCTGTGACTTAATCTGTAATCTATCTGTAATAGATATATCAAAAGGTTTGCAATATAATAATCAGTGCATGCCACATCAGTCACACTTTAAATAATCCTTTGTAAAATAACATATACAATACTTTGAAATTAAAATTGACTACGGTTCCCCTCAAAACAGATAAACATCAAGACTATAGTAACTAACATTATTAATAATATCTCAATCTTCCCAAATGTGTTCAAACATGGCCCATGCCACTATGATATTCTCGTAATAGAATACGATAACTTATACGAATATATTCTTCATAACATTAATAATTTATTTTTCATTAAAACATTTGAAATACGACAAATAGAAAAGGCTGTTAAGAAACAAGTAACAAGATTCTCGTGCATCGCCGCGGTCAAAAACTAGTTTGCTTCTTTAAAAAAATAAAAGAACTAAGACTGGAAGGAGAAACTAGATAAAAATAATGTTATTACTTGCTATAAAGACATGCATGGTGAGATAACATTCTTGTTGTTTAACATGTTTCTTTTGTTAAATTTTTGTTTTCTTTTTTTTTCTAATTTTTAATTTTTTTTTGATAGGGGTCAATAGACAATCGTTTAACATATGTGAGCTCAGCGGCGAATGCACCTATTACATAGCCTTTGCAAGTACACAAGGTAAATTTGAGTGAAAAAAATAGAAATGAGTGAATGTACACATGATTGTGGAAGGTGTACGTAGACCCCAAAGACTAAAATTTATAAAGCAAAAGGCAAGCCCACCTTATACTTCCGTATCACTTGCAAACTTGCACTACATGATACTCTATCCGTCCCAATAAAATAGCCCCATTTGCTTTTGGCACAAAGGTTAAGAAAAATGAATAATATAAGGTTCTACGTGCAATATTAAAGAGAAAGAATAGCACATGGGTGGGTCACAACCCAAAAGTAATTAAGGGCATTTATGTGATAAAAATGTGCAAAATTTTACCAAATAAGAAAATGGGGCTATTTTATTGGCACACGCTGAAATGGTATATGGGGCTATTCTATTGGGACGGAAAAAGTAATTACAAATGCACTTCACAACTTTGTTCATATGGCCCACCTAAGATTAGAGTAATTGGAAACACTTTTTTTTGTTGTTGTAATTGGCAACACTATAACATTCATAACATTCATTTTTAATTATATTGATTTCTCTCTCTTCTCAACTCCAACACCCACCTTCAACACTCATCTTTATTTGTTCCACTTCAGAATTGGCAACACCAATATTATATTATCATAAAATATTATTACTATGATCTTAAATAAATTATTAATATTAAAAAATTATATTTGATAAGGTCTCTAATAATAGAGCATAC
>CAAKMY010046324.1:0-17739 GCA_901111285.1 Corrigiola litoralis | reverse complement strand
ACTGTAATGAACTAAACTAGTGAATTCAAATGAAATTAAGTGACTATAAACTGAGTTGAGATTAAACCCAACTGAACTTAACTAAAGTAGTGAACTAAGCATAAACAAATGAAATTTAATTGAACTAAACTCATGAACTGAAAACTAACATAGTGAAGTGAACTAAATTGAGCTAGTGAATACGGAGTATAAGTGAACGAAACCAGTGAACTAAAATAAATTAGTGATAGAACAACATTGAACTAGTGAACTAAATTAGTGACGAATTTTGATTGAACTTAAATGACTTCAAATAAACCAATCAACAAATAATTAATTTTTTAATTAATTTTTAATTCATTGCTCAAAGTTAAATAATACAATAAAAAGCTAGTAAAGATAAAAGTAACTTGAATATCAAGGACGACAAAAACAACAACATTAATGACAGTTTAATTACAAGTAGAGTAAATATAAACAACAGTAATCGGGATTCTCGTAGATTTACCCATAGTAATATTACTAATAAAAGTAATAATAATGTACAACAACCTTAGAGAATGTCAGGGTATTATGAACAAAATAAAAATAGAATCAGAATATTTCAAATTCATGTCGGATGATGTCGGCCCAGCTGTCCAAATAAGTCATAAAAATTCACCTCACATCCGCTAAGCATGTATTGTCACTCTTTAGTTTTTTTTACCCGTCTGTGATCTGTTGAAAGTAACTTGACCCTAATTACCCTCCCACACATTAATACTACGTACGTTCCCTTTTCAGTTTCCCGCAAAAAAAAAAAACACCTTTATCACAAACAGAGGATAGGATAGAAATGGGTAGAAAGGCTAAGATGATAGCCGCAGCGAGAGCGAATGTACTTCCTTTGATCGAGGCCACAGTAGTAGCTAGTCAGGCGGGGTCGAGAGTTGCCGAGACGGAGTCTCGTCTCCGGCAACTCCAGGAAAAACTAGCGTCAGATAAGAAGGAGGCCCAAAAGATATTGAGGAGGATGGCGGAGTTGCGGGAGGAGGGGCCCAGTGGCGTCGGGGTCGAGACTTAAGTCAGGGAGGAGGCGAGAGTAGAGCCTGAGGCGGAGCCCGAGGACAAGGAGGTGAGCGTAGAGCCCAAGGTGAAGCACGAGGACATGGAAGAGGTGAGGGTTAAGGCTAACGCGGAGACCGGATGGTCTTTCGACGTGTTTCAATCAGTGTTTAGTTTCTACGCTGATGACGTGAGGGATTTTGTTCGACTGCCTGATTTTATGCTTGATCATAGTGAGGTAGTCTATTTTATCGACTTATTTATTTATTTATTTTTGATGTTTCATTTTTTTGGGGTTGTTTAAGAAGTTATTTATTTTCATATTCTTTTAGGTTGTTTTAGAATTAGTTGGTGTTTCCTTTTTTTTTAGGTTGTTTTAGAAATAATTCTTTTTTTTCATGGTTGTTTTAGAAGTGATTCATGCTTCGTTTTTAATTTTAGGTTGTTTTAGAAGTGATTCATGCTTCGTTTTTATTTTTAGGTTGTTTTAGAAGTGATTCATGTTTCGTTTTTCATTTTAGGTTGTTTTAGAAGTAATTCATGTTTCTTTTTTTTTTTTAGGTTGTTTTAGAAGTAATTCTTGTTTTTTTTTTGTGGTTGTTTTAGAAGTGATTCATACTTTTTTTTTTTATTTTAGGTTGTTTTAGAAGTGATTCATGCTTCGTTTTTAATTTTAGGTTTTTTTAGAATTGATTCATGTTTCGTTTTTCATTTTAGGTTGTTTTAGAAGTAATTCATGTTTCCTTTTTTTTTTAGGTTGTTTTAGAAGTAAATTTTTTTTTTTTTATGGTTGTTTTAGAAGTGATGCTTCGTTTTTCATTTTAGGTTGTTTTAGAAGTGATTCATGCTTCGTTTTTAATTTTAGGTTGTTTAAGAAGTGATTCATGCTTTGTTTTTAATTTTAGGTTGTTATAGAAGTGATTCATGTTTCGTTTTTTATTTTAGGTTGTTTTTGAAAGTAATTCATGTTTCGTTTTTCATTTTAGGTTGTTTTTGAAGTAATTCATGTTTCGTTTTCAATTTTAGGTTGTTTTAGAAGTAATTCATGTCTCTTTTTTTTTTTTAGGTTGTTTTTGAAGCTTTAACTTTCTTTATGGTGTCACTTTGTGAGAATGTATTGAACACATGATGCAAGAGAAAAAAAAATTGATGTCATAATATATATTATATAATGAAGATTATAGACAATGATCAAGTTTTGAATTGGTCTAGATATAGGTTTTGCATTTCCGTATCTTATATTGAATATTTGCAAATAATTGAGAAGAAATGAGAAACTAATAGACCAATAGTAGAAGTTTAGCTTTATATATAATACTTTTATTCTAATAAGTTAATTAATAAGTCATTCAAAGACATAATGGAACCATGGTGGTTACAAAAGACAAAAAGTCATATAATTAAGTATATTAAAGTACAATTAAATCAGATGACCTTACATATTCTAATAAATTAATTAATTAGTAGGAGTTTACGGTGTACTTAAAGTCGTGCTTCATTTAATAAGGAGTTACGTGTCCTCCCCATAGAAAATCATTGGTGTTTAAGATAATAGTATAGATTAGGTTACATGATCACTTTTATACAAAAGTATTTTTCTTCAATATTATTAGGAGAGATATTAGCAAAAAAATAAAAAAACAAAAAGATAATGCACTCTTATTAGATTCATTTTTCTCCCCCATCATTTTTATAAAATCTTTGTATACGATTCCCTTTAGATTATTATTAAGTTATTAAAATCTCTGCAAAATATTCCAAATTATACAATTGAACCAACTGAACACAATTACTTTTGCTTTTTTGTGTTGTACTAACTATCATAACTTATAAAAGATACTAAAAAATTTCATTGGAAAAGTAATTGTAACTAATAAATATATACATCTTCATCTTATTACTGAAAAAAATATATTATCATCGAAGAAAAAATATTGCCAACTCAAAAAATATTGAAATATTTAGCTATTTTTTTAATTTTGTGCCTTCTATACCGCATTGATTATCGCTAATTTATGGCCCCCCTCTCCCTTTTTTGTACACATATAGCATTATATTGTCCTATTCTAAAAATGATTATAGTGATATACCCCTGTTCAAAATCTATAGATCACCCAACACTAGTGACTCATTTGGTAAGAGGTCCCCCACATTGTCCTCTTTGTCATGAGCTTGGGTTTAATCGAGTAGTAGTTTTGGTTGCTATTATGCCTTATTATCATGGGCCTGAGTTTGAGTAGAGGTAGTTTATGAGCTCCTTAAGGTAAGAGTTCGATTGAGCCAATCAACTTCATCTGTTTGATCTCTTTGTGGTCCTTTGTCGGTTAGGGTCATGGGTTGGTGTTTATCCAGTGCGCACCTAAAGGGTAGCAACTGCGAGTATCCACGCTAACCAAAAAAACAAAAAACTACAAACACCAATTGAGCATTTTTAAAACTATATATTAACTATATGACCATATAGTAGTAGTATAAAAAAGAATACGCACTAAATTATTTTAACATTATCTATTAAATTATAAGATAAATACTATCAAACCGTGCCATCATGGCACAAGGTCTAAACTAGTATTTACTATCTGATTAGACTTGTTTAATGGAGTAGTAAAGTCTTGAGAAAGACCGTATATTTTTATTATAAAAGTAGACCAAGCCATGCTGGCCTTATAAAACCATATAAATTTATAACTAATTTGGGCTTGTAGGAAGCTTGACAGATTTACCTAATAAAGAGATGACTTACTTTTATTTGTGCTCTTTAAAAAGCATGTGAGTCGACCCACTTTTCAATGGATCGAGTCATTTGTGGGTTAATGTATGGGCTCTTAACGGCTTGGATCACTTGCTTTTTACTGATGGTTGGGAAATCAAATGGGAGATGATATAGGCCCACCCGATGGGTGTTAAACTGGTAGCCACCCTCTCACAAATATTTTTCATTTTCTAAAATTAAAAGTGAATTAAAAAGGTGATGTGAGGGGGTGGGTATTAAAGTAGTAACCACCTGGTGGGTAAGTTTGATTTTCCAAATCGCAAATCATTAGACATGTTTTATGGGGTGGGAATCCTCAAAATGCTTATAACGTGTCCCTTTTAAATATGAACTAGTATTTGACCCGTACTATATACAAACATGTTATTGTCATAAACTCATAATTTTTGGGGATTTGTTATTCATTAATTACTCTTATATTATCTATTGTTTGTCGGTTTTGTTCTTATATATGACCAATATTTCCGTTTTTTTCTAGTTATTATTTATCCATGTTTTTTGATCTTATACTGTTTTTATTTATCCATGTTCAAAGAGGGCATACCGTAGACATGATTTTGCATGTCAATATAACCTGGTTTATGACTGACTTACCTACTTTTTATAAAATAAATTTTGATTTTTGCCCACCCATAAAACAAACTCTATCCTAAATATCTTCACCACAGTTAACTGTAACCACCAACCAACTAACTAACCGTATCCAAAATGGCGGCGATGCCCGTGGTCGACACGGACTACTTAACCGAAATCGACAAAGCCCGCCGCGACCTCCGCGCTCTTGTTTCAACTCGCAACTGCGCCCCTCTCATGCTCCGCCTCGCGTGCGTAACAACTTTGACTCACTCTCCCCCGTTGACTTTTTTCTACTTGTTTGACTTTTTTTATTTTGTGTGTGGACAGGTGGCACGATGCCGGGACGTATTGCGCGAAGACGAAGACCGGGGGAGCGAACGGCTCGATACGGACCGAGGAGGAGTGTGCTCATGGGGCGAATAATGGGTTGAAGAAGGCTCTTGATTGGTGTGGTGAGGGTTTTGTGTTTGATTTTATTGTTTTTTGATATTTTGATGTTGATGTTTGTGTGATTGAGTGGAATTTTAGTGTGATTGTTGTGTTAGGTTTGTTTGAAATGAGTAATGCCTTAGTTAGGAGATGATATTGAAATGAGTGCGCAGAGGCGCGGATAAGAATCGAACCTCCAACGCCTTAACGCCTTAGTTAGGCCGTTAGGACTCAATATTGAAATGAGTGCGCAGAGACGCATATAAGAATCGAATCTTCAACGCGTTTGTTAGGATACAATATTGAAATGAGTCGCATAGACGCATATAAAATCGAACCTCCAACGCTTTAGTTAGGTCGTTAGGACACGATATTGTAATGAGTGCGCAGAGAATTGAACCTCCAACGCCTTAGTTAGGGGACGATATCAAAATAAGTGCGCAGAGGCGCAGATAAGAATCGAACCTCCAGCGCCTTAGTTTGGTCGTCAGGATACGATATTGAAATGAGTGCGCTAGAGAATTGAACCTCCAACGCCTTAGTTAGGGGACGATATTTTCACTAACTAACCATTGAAGCATCTCTAGATTTTTAATTCTAGTATAAATATGAGTTGTAGTGTTAGTTGTGTCCGGAAATTATATAAAAAACAGGTAGAGTTTTGGTTAATATTTGATTGAGTTATTAACGTAAGTGTTATGAGAAATAAGACTTGTACAACTATACAAATTGTGTATCTTTTCATCGTTGTTATATTGTGTTATGATAATATCAAAGTATAATCTGTTAGAATTTTTTGTACTAGCGTAGTAAAACTGAAGGAAAGTGTTCAGTAATATTAGACAAATGGTTAGAGCATTAAATTTGTTGTGAAAATTATTGGAAACCGGAGGACTTATAGTGTGGATGGTTTGATACGTTGCGAGAAATACTTTTCTACCAAACTAAGTAGTAAGTTTTGCTTACCAAACAAATTTTCTTAAAATTGTTTTGTTGTTAACCAAAATGAGCTATTCTTTGTGCATATGATCATTGCTCAACCATCTTGCCTGAATAATAGGTAAAGTTAATTTAAGGATATCGTTAATCTTAATCTCTGAATTCAGTGTGAATATGTATTTTGAGTAAAGTCGTACTGGCCAGGGGAGGGAGTGGTAGGGTGCAATTGCGAATATTGATGCAGAAGGCAAATATTGGGAGAAAGAGTGAGGGAAGGGATCAATGGAGCTGATATAGAAGCTAGCAATGCTAGCTGATGCTGTCAATTTTGGACTAATGAAATATAATACAGGCAGTGGAGGAGCTAATGAGTAGGGAGGGGTAGGAAAAGGTAGAAAATAGTAGAAAATGGTAGAAAATAAGTAGAAAACAGGTAGGAAAAGGTAGAAAATTTGGTAGATTAAGGTTGTAAATAGGTAGAAAATGATAAAAAAGGTAGAAAAGATAGAAAATCTTAGCAAAAATAAAATAATCGCTCTCCGTCCTTGATTACAGGAAACCAACTGTTTGGTAGAAAATACTAGAAAATAAGTTGAAAACAGGTAGAAAAAGGTAGAAAATTTGGTAGAAAAGGGTTGTAAACAAGTAGAAAACGATAAAAAAGGTAGAAAAGATAGAAAATTTTAGCAAATATAAAACCCCATATTTAAATCTTGGATCCGCCCTTGGTTACAAGAAACCTGATGTTTGTAGGCGTTCTCTGTTGGTGGTTGAATGTTTATTATATTTCACCTCTGTTTAGGTTATCACTTTCCAATAAAAGAAAGGGGGGGGGGGGCTGCGAGGCAGGATTCCTGAAGGACTGTCTCAGGTAGAAAGAGCATTGGTAGCAGCTGATGAACAGCAAAAATCTCTTATGTAGTAGTAACTGGCTGTCAGTGAACAGGACAATTTTCGGTCAGATTAATTTTGTTCCGGCGGAACATGTAAGGACTAAGGGTACAGAAATTACAAAAATGTTAGTGACAATCCGTTTTTCTCATATATAAACATATCTTGCACTCCTAGCTGTTAGAAGCTTTCCAAGGATAGGGTAGAAGTCGTCTAACAGCAGTGATCTATGGGTATATAGATTTAGTTCAAAACTTTATGTTGCTTACAGCTTAGACATCCTGTAAAGATTAAGAATGTACTTTTCTCTGGATATATGTTCAGAGACATCTTAAGAGAGGTATGTAGGTATGTAATGTAATGTTTCTGTTGGCTCCTACTGAGTAAGAGACAGGTGAGGGGAAGTAACAAAATTAAAATAGAAAATAAAAGGATTAGCTCTTTCGTTGTGCTTCTGACCATAGTGCTCTGCTGTTTGATGCCTTAGTATCATCAAGGGTCACTGTTTTGACATGCTTGAAGGCATGGAGCCTGTTATATATGTTGCTCATTTTTAGATTTGCTTTGTTGGAAGAACAAACGTTTTTAGCATCCTACATGTTATGGTTTTCGGTTTACGATTAATATCAGGAAGTGGTAATGACACTAGACCTTGTTTAACTAACTGGAACAAGATTTACACTAATTATGAATTGCAAAACTGGGAGGCTTAGGCGTAAAATTTTGCTAAATACTAAATAGACTTAAGCAGTAGTAGACTGCATGCGGTCAGGCTTGCTGGAAGTAGGGTTTCGGCGACACCCACATCCACATGGAGGTATATATGAGAGTGCCCCATGTCTGTCACTATCACAGTTTAGAGTTTTAGGCTTGAAAACTAACAATGCAATTTAGATGATTATGTTTGTATTTTCACTATGAAATTGTCACCTGTTAGTTGTTACTGTTGTCGCAAACCTGACATTTCACTTTGAAGAAGGAGGTTCCACCTACTAGCAAAACTAAGTTGCTAGACATAGCATGTCAAGTCGAAAACCTTGAGGTGTTGTGCTAGGTGGATGGATAATATATATTAGAAATTTTCACTTGGTGTTAAGCACAAAAAAGGCTTGTTACAAATCCATAATTGGGTAATTCACATTCTACTCTAATAAAAGAAGATATGTTGGAACTCGGGATGATGTTTTTGCTCCCCTCCCTAAAATCATTTTAGCCTTGGGGAGGTGACCAAGGGTTGAAGGGAATATTTTTTAAAGACGAGAAAATAATATCATTATAAGATTAAAAGGATATAGGAGGACAAAATATTCACCTTTTTCTACAAAAGTAACTTTTTGCTGCAAATGAATTATGGTGTTGGACAAGAAAGCTAGATACTTTACCTTTCCCCAAAAAAAATCATAGAATTTCTTATGCCTTGTTCGAATGCTCAGGTTTGAGGCTTCTAGAGGTTTGACCTAATGAATACTTTAATGCTAGTGTTTGGATATTATAGAGATTTTTGAAGAGCCGTTTGGGTAATACTCAGAAAGTCAATAAGCTCATTTTCAAGCTTTTTTTTTTCATGCGAGGATTCTCATTAAAGAGTTAAAAGAATTCTTTGTCCAGCACTTCATAATAATTACTAAAATATATGCACTCCTACCTACCACTGTTGTCCTAACTATTAGGAGTACTCATGTCCATATATGTAATTCTACATTTTTAAAAAACTATTCCAAATATCATTTTTGACATAGCTAATTTGTTCTGCCAGTCATACCAGCTAATACAAACGTCTATCAGCTGCCACCATCCAAACAGGCTTTAACGGCTTAGCCCAGTATTTCTCTCGAGCCAAATACACCAAATTAGCCATGAAGGCGTATCCAAAGAAATTTCTGGTCTTTTCTACTTCCACACCCAACATATTCCTCCGAATGTTCTAGCAGAGATGTTAGGCAAACCAAATCTCTCACGTGAAGAATGTTGGGATGCTTTCTAGTATGTGCTTTTGCTGGAAGTTGTTTTATATATGGCTCACATTTACTTTAAGGCTTATAAGAAGCAATCAGAACCTTTTATGTCGACTTATATGAGTGTTACCTTCGTAAGTTCCTCTGTTAGAATTCACTTCCTTTGACTTCTCCATTTTCACGAGGGGACACCTTTACGAAGATAAGCAAATTTTACAAAGCTGGTAAGAGTAAGAATATGAAAATATTTTGACAAGCTGCAACCTAGGAATTTGGCTGGAAGACAAGAACAAACCCAGTTTATCTACACATAATACCTCAGCTGTTCTATATTAATTTCCGTGTAAATAAATCAAATTCACTTTCCCTAGGTTTTCTGGAATTCAGTAGCTGGTGGAATCATTTTGAAATTTTGAATAGATGCACACCAACAGCCTGCTGAGTGCAGACACAATAGCCTTGGCCTCTTATGTGACGTGAACAACATGTTTTTTTTTTTTTTGGTTCGAATACTATCAAATTCACCAATGGCTTACACATGCCCGTTCGCTGAGGAGAGGTGGACTAGTATACAAGTCTTACGAGGTTTTGACCTAAAACCAATTGGCAAAAGCTGGAGTAGCCCACTAGACTTGTATCTTAGTCTCCTCACCTCTATTTCATCAATGTGGGACTTCTAACAACTCACATGTGGGCTTGACTCTAACACCCCTCCTTAAATGTGAGCCCGCTTTGTTCGTCAAAGCCAAGATTTAAACTAAAATATGAGAGACAAGCGTTATGGGATTCGTATGTGTATTCTCATTCAACTCTAAGTTATATAGTCAATACTGCACTCTTGTTCCATTAGGACTTTCCTAATATCTATCTTCACAATATTTGACAATATAACTAAAATATGTACATGCCAACTATCCAATATACTATAAAGATATTTATGCCAATATAAATTTCATAGGTTTTTTGTTATTTATTCGTATCAGTCAAGACCATAAAGTACAACATATAATATATATAGTAGCACAATACAACTCCTACTAGAAAGCTATATCTAGAGAATAAATTCTATTAGGTAACTACCTTATTTGTTGTATATCCCTATAATATTCTAGATCTTTGCCATAATGGCACATAATATTATTTCATAATATCTCATTTAATAAATTTCCTATATTATCGTATGTAATATATACTATATTCCATTATCCCCCCTCAAACTCATGGTAATTTACTAAAATTTCCATGAGTTTGCCAAACAACATCTAAGAACAATAAAACGAATCTAATCATCTTCATCCTTCGAGTCACACCAAATCTTCGTGTGGAACAAATCTCACAACTTTATAAAGGAACGCCATTCTTTTCGAACCTCCAATAAAATCAGGGATGCTATTATTTTCGAACTACACATTGCCGGTACAACGAGGGACGTCATTCTTTTCGAACCAACCCCTTGTCATGGTTCATGAAATTGAAACCATGGCGAGTGATTCGATAAGAATGACGTCCCTCGTTCTCCTTTCAAAGTGTGGTTCGAAAAGAATAGCGTCCCCCGTTGATGAGTTTATTCCAAGGTTCGAAAATAATGGCGTTCCTATATGAAGTTGCGAGATTTTTAGACGAAGTTTTGGTGTGACTCTGAAAGATAATTAGATTGGTTTTATTGTTCTTAGATGTTGTTTAGCAAACTCATGGAAATTTTGGTAAATTACTATGAGTTTGAGGGGGGGAGGGGTAATGGGCTTGTATGGAATACATGAGATATTACATACGATAATATAATAAATATACTAAATGAGATATTATGAAATAATATTATGTGTCATTATGACAAAGATCTAGAATATTATACTAATAAATATAAAACGATAAGGTAGTTAGCTAATAGAATTTATTCTCTAGATATAGCTTTCTAGTAGGAGTTGTATTGTGCTACTATATATACATTGTACTCTATTGGCTTGACGGATACGAATAAATGATAAAAACCCTATGAAATCTAAAATGGCCTCAATATTTTTGTAGTATATTGGATAGTTGGCATGTACATCTTATATTATCATATATTGTGAAGATAGATATTAGGAAAGTCCTTGTGGAACAAGTCTCTTCTATCGACTATTTAACTTACAGTTAAATGAGAATACACATACGAATTAACCATAACTCTTGTCTCTGATATTCTTTCAAATACTCTAGCAGGCTGTGATAAAATTTGTAGAACTTAGGATACCTCAAATGAGAAGGTCCAAAGCTGAATAATCACTGAAAAAAAATTTAACTTTTGTAGGAAAAAGGCGATATTTGAAGGCAACTTATGTGATGAAGATTGAGGGAATGAAGGAAAATGCTCTTTACAGTGGTTGCTATAGTAGTATGAATAGTCTGTTTGCTGGGGGACATGTTCTATGCACACACAAAAGCTTCTGACAGCTTAACGTGAAATTTCTTGATTCTAGATTATGAATGTTCCTTTTATGTCATTATTCTACACTGGATGTTGCTGTTGTTCCTTTTCCGTAGGCGGTTACAATGGTTATGTAGAATGAAACATGGTGATAACGTGAAAACAATTCTGGGCCGTTTATAATAAACTCAATCTAGAAGACTTAAGATTGATAGATTACAGGGTGGTTCTTTTGCCTGACAGGAAAGGTATTCTTGTTTTGTTAAGGGAGCAAAGGCTTCTGCTTTTCTACCTTATTAGATTTATGTTTGTCATAAGTTAATGTGATTTGACTCGTCATAGGCAAGCCAAGGAGAGCTGGAGGCTCTTTTCTGTTTCTGTTTTGTTTTTGCATTTCCTGTACTTGGTGACTGGTATATTGAAATATAAGCGTGTAATGAATTGCAGGTTATGGTTTCTTTTTTCATTTTGTCTGTGTTGAATATCCCTTGTGCTTAAATGCTGTTATTTGACGATGTTAAAGGTTTTCTCTTATAGTCTTCCAAATGTGTTACCCTGCAATATAGGCCAACAGTGGTGCTTGTTTTGAATTCTATGTTGAGTATATCTCATAAATTTAAACATTTTCTCCTGCTTCTTGTTTGCAGAGGAGATCAAAGCTAAACATCCGAAGATTACTTATGCAGACCTATATCAGGTGATTCATATGTTTTCTTTGGAAGAGTATTCTTTGTTCATCCATCACCCATTCACCCTCTCTAGATTTGGTCCGAAATAGTGGTTGATGATGTTTAATACAATTTCTTATTTAAGAAAACAATGTTCAATGCAATTCACATCAGCCATGAACTTATGTCATCACATAGAGTTTTTTTGACTAAATGAAATTCATATGCTGCACTCGATGTTGGGTACTGTGGAAATATTACTTGTAAAAGATGAAAATGCAAACAAGACTACACTAATTTGTCTGAATTTCCCCTATTCCCTATAGTTATATACTTATCTTACATCTTGATTCTCTGGGGGTATTATATGGCATCAATGTTGGTTTAGAAGCTAGAATTATGCTGTAATGTTCTTTGCTGGCAGAATGCACTTTGTGCTGTTGCAGCTGCTGATAGATTTTTAGCATCTTTGCTATCTCTAAGTTGGCCCTGGTTATTTATTTTCTCAAATTTCAGCTATTTGTTAAGTCAGGACTTTCTGTTGTATAAATTGAGAACAATGAGAAGATATCTGCTTCTAGTTTTGTGACACCTTTTTCTTTGCAGCTTGCTGGAGTTGTTGCAGTTGAGGTTACTGGAGGACCAACCGTTGACTTTGTTCCTGGTAGAAAGGTGCGTACCTTTGGTAATATTGGAGAAGCCAGTTATAGAATCTTTTCTGTGTGCTAAGATTCTCATTACATTATTTGAAGGTATCCATTTATAGGAATCTCTTACTGCCTGATAAGATTCTCATTACATCATTTTAGGATTCCAAGGTATCTCCTAAGGAAGGACGGCTTCCAGATGCCAAACAAGGTTTGTGAAGAAATTTTGTGGTAATGTTTCACCTTTGGGGTTTAGGCTGTTAGGACTTAGGGACACAACTGGAGTATACTATTTGATGTTCGTTGTGTGCTCTGAGCTGTACGGGGAAATCGGTTCTAATTAAATTTGGTAATATAGATTTCACATAAGGGGTCTCCTCTTCAGTCTCCTCTTCGGACTATGCACAGATATCATTATTTCTTCTCTATTTCTCACAGAATGCACGTTAGGACCAAGGAATATATGCACTTTTATACCCAACTTTAGAAAATCTTCCATTTTCACCGATCTGAGGTAAATTTGAGATACAGTGTAAGATGGGGACTGTAATTTCTGGTATTGCATGAAAAATGGCAGGTGATTTTTATACGCTTCCCTCCATGAGAGAAGCATTCGGAACTATGGGTCACAGAGTTGAGTGTAAAAATCCATTTTTGGAGTGTAAAAGTCAATTCTTTGGAGTATAAAAACCATTTTCCTTTAATAGCGTGTCTGAAGTCTGTACTAACTGAATCTTAAGCAACTTGGTTTCTATCGCTCACCGTTTTCTGATTTAAAGTAAATGGACGTCATCTCTCTTTGTGAAGTGCAGGACTTTGCTTACAAGGTGTCTCTGTGGATGCTTTATTATATCCTTATTTTGTTCAGCATCATATGGATGATAAAGAGTCCTGTAACTAGTAGTTCGTTATTGACCTCATCATTGCATGCTGTGGATGTGCTATATTTCGACATTTCATTAGCATTACCCCTATGCCTTTGTAGAGTCTCCCACCACGGAGGGTATAGCCGTATAGGGGGATGAGGTTTGGAGGTTAGCAACTTTACCATTGTGATGATGGAGAGGATGTTTCGGCTAGACCCTTGATGAGAATTGCAACGACTATCTGGTCTTTTACAATAGATAAGAAGTGTAGACAGTTATAATGAGCCATACTTCCTGCTGTGTATGCTTGCTTGAAACTGTTGATATATATTTACATGGAAATGCTTTGAGCAATTTACAACTTTTGCCGCCTTCTATCTTTTAAGTGGACACTCATTTATAAATTCAATGTAGGCGCACCACATCTGAGGGACATATTCTATCGCATGGGTCTTACTGACAAGGAAATTGTAGCCCTGTCAGGGGGTCATACCCTGGTAATTTTTTTGCTAGTTTTGGCTGTGCTTCTTTGGCATATTGGTATATACTTGACTTGTTTGCTTTTGATGCCACAGGGGAGGGCACATCCAGAGAGATCAGGTTTTGATGGCCCTTGGACCCAGGAGCCTCTCAAGTTTGATAACTCATATTTCCTGTAAGAGATTCGATGTTCATTTTTGTTTGTCTGTAGCTTGTTATGAGATATTGGCGCTATTATTGCCTTGAGGTTCTCTTGTAACAAAAGGTACTTTCTGACACCAGAGAGCTGTTGAAAGGTGAATCAGAGG
Organism: Corrigiola litoralis; assembly: GCA_901111285.1. NCBI lineage: Eukaryota > Viridiplantae > Streptophyta > Magnoliopsida > Caryophyllales > Caryophyllaceae > Corrigiola > Corrigiola litoralis. Next base: position 3,777 of record CAAKMY010046324.1, on the reverse strand, counting down.
GACTGTTGCAGCTTCCTACTGACAAAGCTCTGATTGAGGATCCTGCGTTTCGCCCTTATGTTGAACTTTATGCTAAGGTATTTAATTTATTTCGAGTCCTGAAGCATCTTATTGGCTTATTCTTTTTCTCTGTAGTTTTAAAGATAAATGGAATTCACAAATATTGTCAAAAGGGTGATGGTTGAATTCCCACTGGATATATACTGGGTTGTTAAATGCTTTCGAGCTTATAGTATATTAAGACAAATGCAATTGCAGAATCGTCACCTTCATTAGTCATTCATTTTCTGTTATACCGTCGATGCCTCGATGGGCTTAATCATGAAAAACCTTGAGAAAGACGCTAATAGTTGTATCCTGAAGAACTATACAGATTTTATCGTCTCCTTAAGTGTTGTTACTGCTTGTTTGAATGCGCTGCTTCCCTTGTTTGTTAGTAAATGGTCACATATGCTGCTGGTAGTCAGCTGGTTGAAACAAAAAGTTCACGACGAAGGTGTTGTATTTGTTTAGCTAACATGGTATCACTGTGGAGGTTTGTTGCCTGCTTTGAATTTGGTCCGTTCATTTAGCCTATATTAAGACTGGAATTTCATTGGAATTGGATAGTTGGAGGATTCTGGTACCCATAAATACATCTAGGCACTAAATCACAATTCACCTGATAGTAATTGGTGATGGCCAGAGTGATACGTAGTGTTCTACGTCTGAAGTTGTAACTTGTAACAGCGGTCCAAAGTCCAAAATTTGTCATAACCATTGACTTTGAAGACTAAGGCCTAGGTTGAGCAACTGCTTGGATCTATTAGTTAGATTTCCTTTGAAACAATCGCTCTTTATATTTCAGTCTGAAGAGTTCCACCCCCCCCCCCCCCCCTTCCCTAAAAAAAAGAATAAAACAGTAGTCATGGTTAACAATTCCTGGATCATGGCAGGATGAGGATGCTTTCTTTTGCGACTATGCTGCTGCACACAAGAAACTTTCTGAACTAGGATTTAGTCCGAGCCGGTCCAAATCAGGCCCCAAGGATAGCACTGTATTGGCTCAAAGTGCAGTTGGGGTTGCAGTTGCTGCTGCTGTGGTCATCCTGAGCTACATCTATGAAGTACGTAAAAGAGTGAAGTAGAGAGATTGCACAGAGTAACACCATTCATATCTATTATTATCTGTATGAATTCATGTCATATGCCTTTTTCTACTTATATTTGTTAGATCTAGGCATACCTATAAATCTGTACCAGCACCTAATCATCCTACATAAAATCTCTGTAACTTAATGAACTCGGAAACCAGAACTATACGAAACAGTACAAATAAGTTTGGTTTGGGGTTCATATTTTCATGCAGAGAGTAGTTGGCCAAATTACAGTCATAATGTATGTGTAGTAGACTCTATTTTGCGGTCCTGCTCCTTAGTGGAAGACGGCTTTATCTATGCGGCGAACACCGCCTTCATGCAGGGCTCGCTGGTTAATTCAAGTCAGTTATGGTCCCAGAAATGGATCACTTTCCTTCAGGACCTGGAGTCCTCTGACTAATCGAAAGGATTAAGGAAATTAAAGAGGACAAGGCATATGTCCTCTTGATCTAAAGAGTGGTATGATTATTAGTGAATGATTGAGAGATTGGCCAACGTGATTATATTATAGTACCCTTTTGTGGGAGATCAATGATAACTTTGGTGGTCCAAGATGAATGAGATCTAATCTCATTTGGGTGTTCGGTGTCCCTATTGCAATCAGTTATAATAATGGAGTTCGATTAGTTATATTAGGAGGTGTTGGTGTTTTCTTTGAAGAAGTCACGTTGAAGCTTTTATCATTTCATATGGGTATTTGGTACAGAAAGGGCCTTGTTCCGCTAAGTTACGGTAATCTCACATGGGACACCAAAATGTGTTAGGTAGGGTGTTTAGTAGAAAGGGTTGTCTTCGCTTATTTTAGAGTAATAATTGAACAGACAAATATCAGCTTAATTCCTCTCTTTGCTTCCATGAGTCTTCTTCAAATGCCAAATCACATGACACCCACGTGTTAGTGAGCTGGTAGTCACCCTTATCTGCCAACCTTATTCATATTCTTTTCTTTGCTCTTTGTTGTCCTCTGGGTATCTCTTTACAATTTTACATCTTTATCATCCAAAATAATTCAGACAATCTGACCTCTCCAAACATCCTGATTCAGTGGAGATGTAAGATCTACCTGTCATTTGAGAAGCTAAAAATAACAACCATGTGTGGTTTACGGAATTGTCAAAGGTGTAGAAAACTACACAATTAAGTCTAAAAAGTTGTAGATAAACATGATGTTACGGTCTTACCGGTTGAAAAACGTGATCAAATTTTGGTTTGTCTAGTAATCAAGTCAAAGTCAAGCTTAAGATATCAGCTTGTTTGGAGAATTTATTTAGTCCCATTTTATGCTGTTGTAGGCCTTCGGAAAAAAGAAAAAAACTGAGAAAGAAAATCTTATGTTCATTGTTCAGTTGTATTGTCTTTTTAAAGGTTTTTTTTTATTTCTCGAATTGTTCAAATGTTATGTAGCTCTTATATTGACTTTTCAGTCACTTCCTCCCACCATATTCTATGATATAAAAAAGGGAAAAAGGACGGGTATTATGTGAAACAAAATGTGGAAGAAAATGTGTGGAAAAGGCCGGCTAAGGATAGAAACCAGGATGAGGTAGCCCATGCAATTAGTTTGGAGTTGAGATACCTAACTGATAGCGACTTTGGGACTGGTATTCTCTGAACAGGAGGAGGTGTACGTAACTACGTATGGGGAAAACAAAAATAAATACGTGAAGCTATGATCATCCTTTGATGGGTCAATTCATTCTTTTAGTACTAGTTTTTTTTTTTTTTTGGAATTTTAGGTGGAATGGCAATATTTTCATCTCAAATAATCAAACTCCTCACTCTCTTGTCTTTCTTCTCTGATTGTATGTTTCTAACAAGAAGCAGAGGATAGAGTATGGATAAGTACAAATAATAGAGATAAGAATACGAGTGACGGAATAATATCAGTAAAAAAGAAGGTACATATTTCAGCATCCAAAGTAAAGCCAAAAATGGACTAGTGGACAAGAGGATATGGGTGATGAAGTAGGTGAAAAACAAACATATGCAATTACACCACCCTGTCCCTCCCTCCACTCGTTTTCTAATCAGTCTTCTGCTCACTACGTAGTACCCCTTTCCAAGGAAGGAAAAATGGTTCCAAAACGCAAAGAAAGAAGAACAAAGGCCGGAGAGATTTCATTTAAGGTTGCAAGCAAGTAGCAAGTGAATGCTTCAAGAAATCAGTTATGCCTCAATTGCTAGCTCATTCTACACTCCTACCAAAGTAGCATTGTTTAGTTGTTCTATTTAAGATCTGGCCTTAGGTCAAGGTTAACAGGCCAAAGTTACTATTCTTCTGAACAATCATCAATAAAGTTTTACTGACCCAAAAAAATTTATAGTTTAGTTTAAATACTTGTCCCTGTAATAACTTATCGACAATTTTTTAGGAATATACTATATGTCATCCAGTGGCGGATCTAGAAAATTATTTTACCGGTGTCCCTTTTATGTTTCCGGTGTCCCCTTCACATATTTTAATAAGAAATATATATTTTTTAATTTTTTCAGCATAAAAATTGCATTAAAACCCAAAAAAAAAAAAATTTTACGGTGTCCGCGGACACCGTACCAGTCAACATACATCCGCCACTGGTTGTGCCCTATAGATGCCCTCAAACTGGGGGTCTGCGGCAGTTTGCTCAATGGTTTGCTT
>CAAKMY010046320.1:3797-17032 GCA_901111285.1 Corrigiola litoralis | reverse complement strand
TGTGGCCACTATAGAATCACCCATTTATCTAATACTCCATTAATTTTATTGAAATGTTAACGTTGGCAAATTACATGTGAGGAGAAATCAAAACAGGTTAACTCTCCGCTTGTTTCATTGAAAAATTAAAAAAGTCGAAAGTTAACTTTTGTTTGAATTCCCTTCATATACAACTTGCGAACTAAGATTTTCACTTAAACGAAGGGAGTAGATAGAAATTAAATCACATATGCACATGCCTAAACAGCTTAGCTTGAGGATTCAACATTGAGGCAAACAACAAAGATAGGTCATCGCTATACGATAGGTCGATAGCTCATTGCTAGTATTTAAAAACTCCAATTACAATGAAAATCGTAGCATAAAATCTCCAACAACACATACGCTCTCAAGGAACCAAGATGCATGGCATTTTAAGGATAGTAACTATGAAAAGTTGAAAGATTATAATCGATGTGAATCTGATGTGTTATAAGGTTGAGACAAGTTCACACGAAAAAAAAAAAAAAAGAAGAAGGTCAGAGACAACCAAGGAAAGACAAAAATGTTAGTGAAGCTATAGTGTACGATCAGCATAAACTGCCATTTATCAACAAATTATTTGCCGTGAAGCAAAGAAATGCTTAGTGGTGACAGCGAAACTAAAACCATGTGTTAATAGGGCCCAAAACTTAGTTCGACCAGATTTATGTAGCTTAAGATATGTGACATGTCTTAGATGTCACCCAAACTCCAAATTAAGGTGCTAGACAATGAAAGCATCCGAAAACGTTAGCGAGCTTGAAAACATGGATATAGGGAGGCTAATTAAGTGAAAGGAAAGGAACTTAATTTTTTTGCTGGTTTAGGTTAGAAGAAAATTAAATCCCTTTAACTTCACATAATATTTTCTGGCGTTGCATGCTTGGAATGAAAGTGATAACATATACTCCCTAAGTTTCAGTAAATTCTTTACCCTTCTAAAAAATGTGAAGGGAAATTTGAAAAGTGTAAAATATTTACTGATATAGAAGGAGTACAAATGACAAATGAAAATTGCCTTTTTCTAAGGATAAAAACTTTTGTATTAATAGACCAAGAAATTGTACACGAGACACAATTGACACAATTCACTCCGTTTATTTCAAAATTCGTACAAGATTAACCCTGAAAGCTTCTTTTGTTTTCGCCTATATGAAGATGCTAAGAAGTAAAAATTCAAAACCTCTTCCATAGATCATTTCCAAATGCCTTAGTGAATGACATTATTTAGCGAGCTCAGAAAAAACGTAGACCACAAAAGAATGCTGAAAATGGTGTGGTCTAAGCAGCCACACGGCCACACACACTACACTATTCCTATCCAATGGATACCCAAAATCCACAAACATGGTTATAATAAGAAATGTACGTATACTCTTACTCCACTATTATTTCTCGCACTTTATAATGAAAAACTAGTTATTTTTGGGCTTGTTTGGTAAATGGCTTTTACCTTGTCTTGTGGTTTTTGGCTTTTGACTTGTTCATTTGGTCAAACAAGCCAAGGCAAGCCAAAAAATATGTTTGGCTAATGGCTTATTTAGTTGGCTGAAAAGCCAAAAATCTATAAGCTAAGGGGAGCAGCTTTTTCCCCTTGGCTTTTGACTTGTTGGTTATATTTTTATTAAGTTAATACTAACAATATCATTATAAATATTATTATATTAATTAATATTACTTTACATACTTTAATCTAACACATTAAAGCCAACAACCAACTTTGCCAAACATCTTTTTTATACAAAAACTAGTCAAACACCCGGCTTAAAAGCCATAACTTTCAGCCGGTCAAACAAGCCAATCAATCCAGCCAACAACCAACAACCAACAGCCATTTAATACTTGGACTAGAAGCTATGCCATGTTTCACAAGCTAAGTAATATTCAAGGAAATGATTCTATTTACCCTAAGAAAAAGTAAATGATTATATAGACAACAATAATGTCTTACAAAATGATTATGTTCTCCTCACATGAATTCGAGTTCAGCTCAATTACTTTTGTTGTTCTTTCATTGAGTATTTTTTAATTTATTTCTTCCCGTTGTTTTCAATTAAAGAGATCGAACATGACCTTACTCCAAGTCTCCAACTAAAGAAACACACATTTGAATGTGTATTATGGAGTTGATATTCCCTATAGTTAAAACACAACTCTATCATATACTTAGTAGAGTTTACTTATAACAGTACTAATTTTATTTACAATCCTCTCTTTGTATAATTTTGACATGCATTTTTTTATGCTAGTAGTTGTAGTAAACTTTACAACCTCTATAAAAATATTTTCTAAAGAATTTAAGCCTGTATTACAGTGTTAAAAAACTTTCTTACATGTCGTGGTAAACTAAGTACTGATAGAGACGACCTAACTAGTACGGTTATGTCCATATGATTCTACATGACATGTTGGCATTGTCCCCTGATAAATTGTGTCCTTAAGTGCCCATATGCCACATATATAGAGACATCTCAAAAGTGAGTTTGGTTTTAATCAAAAAAAAAAAGTGAGCTTGGTGGTTACCTGTGGACAGTGGTATATAGGATGAATATGCCGATAGTGGGTCACTTTAATTTGCAAAATGACTAAATAAGGTTAAGCACCAAAACTCATGTGATTGGAAGCTGATATGTGACGATATATTAGGCGTCACATACACAAAGTAGCAATTGTGTTATTCGTGGATTAAGGGTGAGACACAGACGAGACGATGTGTTCATTCTCACATGTGCTTCAATCTCACTGTTGGGAAAATTTGAGTGTAAAAATCATCTTTTTTAACCCAACCAAACGACTCCTAAGATTTCCAATATGTTTAATTTGAATGCATGTTACGAAAACTTACCTACCCACCAAAAATATCAACTTATCACACAAATTTCAATTGATTAAATTTTTTCTTACACCATTTATTATAAGATTAAAGATTCGATTATTATCTATAACTACGTGACCCATATTACATGCAACATTAGGAGACTTAATAGCCCCATATCCGGTATGGAAAAAAAATTTCACATACCCCCATTACAGTCCAAAAAAAAAATGGAGACCCGCATAACTTTTGTGACAATTTTACCCTCATATTTCACCAGCAAAATCACATCGATACCCTTGGGTGGTTTATTTCTCCAACAACATTAGTCATAAATCATAAAGTGACATACGAGTAATCCAAAAGGCTTTTTTTTTATTATTATTTTTTTGAAATATAATCCAAAAGACTTTTCAATTGACCAACAATTAGAAAGAACTAGCTCGAACGTTGTCCCAATTATGGCGTTGGGGGTTTGATTATGATCAGCGACTTAATATGTACCAAAAAAAAAAGGGATTTTCTCTATAGTACTCCTGTGGTTAAGCGTAGAATCCAAAATACCCCTCTGTTTTTCGTAAAATCTAAAATGCCCTTGAGGTGACTATTTAGAATCCAAAATGCCCTTAATGACAATTGACGTTAACTTAAGTGTCATTTCCGTTAGATTGGTTGTCCTAATATCATTATTTTTTTTTCCCTTCCCTCCTTCCCTGTCCTTCTCCCCAACCCCTCTTCCTCCCCCCCAACACATCATCATACAGCAACAGCGACAACCCAACAGGCCAACCACCACAACCCCCACCGAAATGACCCACCGCCAACAAGTCCAACTCGTCGCCATCTTGGCCAGAATCCCACCCGGTTATCATCCGTCATCTCCCACCTAATGTCCACCAACAACAACCAACGCTCTGTCGCGCGCGTATTCCCTCTACACCCTTTGTAAAACCCACCACCCCAATACTCTAACCCTCAAGTTGTCCCACCTTCTCGCCTCCACCCCCTACCCCGAGGCCCGCCTAATGTTTGTCATACTACTTCGCAAGCTCCACTCCCACGACTCCTCCTCTTCTCCGTCGCTCAACCCTCCTTCCTCACCAAAAAGGTACACGACACTTTCGCTGAACTCGCCGCCACTATCGTCCCTGACATCCTGTGGCCCGAACACGTGTGGGGCCACCAAGGTGGTGACGGTGCTGCCATTCCTTGTTGGACATCGTATCATTAGTTTGGGGATGAGGAAGGGGGTAATGGAATGGGGGATGTTGTGGTCGTCGGGGTGGCTAGGATGGGGGTTTGAGGCTGTCGGCGGTGGTGGGCTGGAGGGGTGGTGGTGGAGTAAAGAAAGAGGGGTTGGGGAGGAGGACAAGGAAGGAGGGAAGGGAAAAAAATAATAAAAAAAAAGTTAATGATATAAGGACGACTAATTTAACGATAATGAGAGTAAACTTTAACGCCCGTTATCATTAAGGGTATTTTAGATTGTAAACAGTCACCAGAGAGGTATTTTAGATTTTACGAAAAATAGAGGGGTAATTTGGATTTTTCACTAAACCACAGGGATACCATAGAGAAAATCCCCCCCCCAAAAAAAATGATTAGCGACTTAATGAACAAAAATCAAGCAACAATTAAAAGTGCGTGGACATTTCTTATCCCAATCATACGAGAATCGGAGGTTCGACTCTTATCAACGACTTTGTGCGCACATCTAAGCGACGATTTAAAAGTCCGTAGGCATCTCCTAAAACATAATCTAAAGTCGTCGCACACGTTTTTTCATTCCAAAAATCACCACCGTAACAACCACCGCGAAAATGGACGCGAATATCGAAAAAGCGCAGGACTTCGAAAAGAAAGCCGAGAAAAAACTCACCGGTTGGAGTGTTTTCGGCAACAAACACGAAGACGCTGCCGATTTGTACGAAAAGTCCGCCAATTTCTACAAACTCGCCAAATCTTGTAACTTTCCGTTTTTTCCCGATCATTTTGCGCTATTTTTTGTGTTATTTGGTTGATTATTGACCGATCGGTTTTTTTTTTGTTGATTTGATCTATCTGTAGGTGATTAGGGTTTATGATTGTTGAATTGATCTATCTCTAGGTGATTAGGGTTTATGATTGTTGAATTATGTTTGAAAGTGTTTTGTTAGTGGCATTTTGTGATGATGTTGATGATTGTGTGTTTATCGGCGTAAATGCGGTGGTTTGTTGACTGTTTTAGTGAAATCTCGGTAGTTGAATCGATCATGTAGTTATTGCTGTAATTCGAGGAGAATTGATAGCGTTTTGCTGAAATTTGATTATTGCGACGAAAGCGCGGTCATGTATTTACTAATTAGTGAAATTGCGGATGTTGCATCGATCAAAGAGTATGATATTCAGTTCTTTTGGTTTGAATGATTATTCTATTTTTGTAAGTGAATTATCGCTTTAATTTGACAAGAATCACTAGCATTTTGCTGAAAATTAATTATTGCGGCGAAAGCGCGGTCCTTTATTGACTATTTAGTGGTATTGCGGTAGTTGAATCCCTCAAAGAGTATGTTATTCTGCTCTTTTGGTTTAAGTGATCACTCTGATTGATCGGTTTGAGTGATTACTTTGATTGATTGATAATCCGATGAATCTGTTTGGTGAAAACGGGTGCGATGTATCGTGCTACAGAGGATTAAGCGGTCTTATGCTTTGTGATTATATTGGATATTCTGAATATTAGGAGATTCTCAGCTTCATTGGATAGTGTTGCCTGCGAAATAATTATGTCGCTAGCTATTTGAAATATTGTGGTATTTGTGTACCACTTAGTAAGCAAGTTAACCTGTTTGTTTGAATTAAAGTCGATTGTGGAAGGAGGAGTGTGGCTTGAAGTACGTGTTTGTGAATATACGATTGATGCCGGTTATATATGATGTCAGGGGACCAGGCTGGTGCAGTGTATCTGAAGTTAGCCAACTGTTTCCAGAAGGTAACATTTCACCTAACGAGAAGTGAGTGTTCTGTGAATGTTAACCTGTTTGTTTGTTTGTGCGCGTTGTAACTCTTCATTTTGTATGCAGCTGGATAGCAAGCATGAAGCAGCTAATGCTTATGCAGAGGCAGGTCATGCATATAAGAAGACCTCGCCCAAAGGTATATTTGCCTCATTGGTGATGCGCGAGCAAGTGTTTGAATTCGCAAAGTCTTAGATGAGGCTACCTCACGGTGAGACGCTTTTAAAAATAACATCTTCATATCTCAAAAGTAACGTTGTTACGTAATGTGCATCATTACTTTGAAAAATAAAGATGTTATTTTTGATACCGTCTCACCGTAAGGTAACCTCATACAAGAGTACAAGACCCACTAGTTTTTTACTTTCATATTGATAGGTTATACTAATATGGATTTCTTGGTATGTATGCTAATTAGTATTCCTAGAACCTACATCATTGTTTTCTATATGTGGACAATTCTTGCATTTATCCCGTTTACATAGACAGACATGCGTAATCTACAGGACAAATACTTTATAGTGAATCTTATGTGATAAATAACAATTGCAACATAGATATTACAAACTATTGAGCAACTTGCTCTGTTAGTTGAAAGTTTCGTTTTGTTGTCTTGGTGAATGGAAGTATGAAGTTGGTTTCGACATGGTAGGTTTGCTAGTTCTTTTCCAATATTGGTTACTTTAGGCTGCCCCTTCCTGTTTTTAACAGAGATAGAAAGGCAGCAACCACTTTGCCTGTGATTAGCTAGGTTACGCTCACTATCTTTCCCCTCCACCCCTTTCTAGTGTGACTAGGTAGCTACTCACCATACTTGGAATATACGAGCTACTGAAATAAAGCCTCTCCTTGATTAGTAAGGTTGCATACATTGCTATTGGCAGGAATGTCATTTAGTCAAGTGTTTTCTTATGGTGACACGAAGTCCCTGGTTTGTGTAGAAAGTAGAAACAAAGGAAAGTTTTAGACATTCATTGATACCATGCTTGAATTAATTAATCTGCTGCAAACGCATTTCAAAACAAATACCCTCTGCTTCTCTTTTTTATTGGGTATTTATATGACAAAGACTAGTGTAACCCTCAACTAGTGTAGTTCCTGGTGCATTGCTTTTTTGATGAATTAAGCAAATTATGTCTCTGTAACTCCTTGAGGCTGAACAGTTATAATCTTTCCTTTTTTCCGTGTGTTACATATTTTATTTTTTTATGCAGAGGCGACATCTTGCCTGGAGCAGTCAGCAAATTGCTTCCTTGAAATTGGAAGACTCAGTATGGCAGCTAGATATTCTAAGGTACAACTGATTTTTTTTGTCTGTTTTCTTTTTCTTTTGTTTTTGGTAATGAACGGCACGGAGTTTATTCAGCTTCATGAATGCTTTCATAGGTGCTTTAACCTTCCTGAACTTATTTTTGCTGATCTTTTGGGGTACACGGCTAAATGTCAAAGGTAGATGTGTTTTTTGCCTTTATGGAATTAGTCAAGGAAACATTTACTGACCAGTATGCCCAGTAGTAGCTTGTCCTTGCTATCTGATGAGTGTGATTAGGATTGGAAAATATTTGGCTAGTCCTCGATGGATTTGTTGATGCCGCTGTGATTATTGGTCAAGAGACGAGAGATTGTCGTGCATAAGTTTTCCTTAAAGGAGTATTGCAGTTACAGTGATAATTGTTGCTCAGTTTCTTTATTTCATGCACAGGAAATTGCTGAGATATATGAGAACGACCAAAATTTGGAGAAGGCTATTATTTGGTATGAGAAAGCTGCAGATCTTTTCCAAAGTGAAGAGGTTTCAACTTCTGCAAACCAGTGCAGGCAAAAAATTGCGCAGTTTGCTGCACAGTTGGAACAGTAAGCTTACCTTCTCCTATCCACTACATGTGGTACATGTTGCTCGCTTTTGTTGTTAGTATCTTATAACTGCAGCTAATGCTGATTGCACTGCACATCAGGTGCATGGGCTTTAGGATGTGAATTTATTGTCCTGTTGAATGAGCCTCATTTTTTATAACTTAGATTGCTTGTATTTATTCATTCGCTTGCAAGCTCTTTTACAAACATTCTCTTTTTTTTCTTTATACTCTGTACTTTTTTCCGTGTTTTACTTCTCCCTATACACGAATGCGTTGCAAGTGAAAATAGTGTTTAACTGTTGGCTATATATATAGAGGGATAATGTTGGTCAGGATGGCGATCCCGTAATATAGCGCACCTAAGTCCAACAGTTCTACCTACTTGTGGCAGGGTATGTGAAGGTTCCTAGGGTTTATTTTCTGATAATCACTGTTGGAATATTTTTAGTCAATTATGTTTTTGCAAAATTTGTTTGGGAAAAACTTTTTTTTTACGGCTTTGACGATTATAGTGACGATTCATGTTAGCCGAACCCAAATCAATTTTGGATTAAGATTTTATTGCTGTGTTTCTTCTAGAGTTGTTGTTTTTAAGTTATTATGCTCTGCTGTTTGGAATTCGTACAAAGAAGTTCATTTCAAAAGGACGGTACAGCGTGCATGGGTTTTAGTTTGCATCACATTACTTGGAAAGCGTTAATTAGTGCATGCCTGGATTTCCCTCTGCCCATGGGATCTCATGGTTGTTAAAGCACATCTTGGCGAGTTTATGTGAATGTCCTGAGGTGAAATAGTAGTCGCAAGGCCGTCTTCCTGCACAAATATGAGTTCATCGTTGGCTGGTGGTCACTATTGAGAGTCTTGGAAGATGTAATATTGTATTCCTGCAAGGAGACAATTTCATGTATTTCGTTCCTTTCTCTTTGTAAATTTATAGAGATCTATACTATGCAGAGGACAACCACGGAAAACAGACTTAGATTTCATAATCTTCAGAAAAATTCTCTTCTGAATTTTTGTGTCTGCACTCTTTTCTATTCGCCTGCCTTGAACCTCTGTAATATAACAGGATAAGTGGAACTTGAAAGTGCATAAATCTTGCTCTATGTGTACTACTGGTTGTGTTGCATTTAATTTGCTTGCTAGAAAAAAATCAACGCTTATATGTTTCACATGTATATTTTTGTCAGGTATCCAAAGTCGATTGAGATTTATGAAGATATAGCACGACAAGCCCTTAATAATAACCTACTGAAATATGGAGTCAAGGGTCACCTTCTTAACGCTGGGATTTGCCATCTCTGTAAGGGTGATGTTGTATCAATAACCAATGCATTGGAGAAGTATCAGGTGCCTTTTAACTTCTTTTACAATATTGTTCGTGAAGATTTATGTTCTTTGTGGAATCTTTAAGGAAATGTTCTTATACTTGCAGGATATGGATCCTACATTCAGAGGAACGCGTGAATGCAAACTCCTTACTGTATGTCACTTGCTTTATGGATTACTTTTTTCTTCCTGATGCAGGTTGTTTTGGCATTTAAACCAAGCTGATACACCATAAGGAGAATGAATGTATGCTATGACAAGGAATGGGGATAATTGAGTAGAGTACTGCACTACTACTAAAATAACATCATTGACTCTTTATAAGGATTTAGAATAAGGGAATGATAACGGAATTGATGAGTATGTTTTACATGTAACGCCTTGTATAGGTAATGATCCCAGTTGGCATGCAAGTGTTTGACCTATCAAAAAATGAAACAAAATGAAGAGCAAGTGTTTTTTTATATGTTGCCATTACCATTTATTACAAAGTGGTGAGGGAACCAAAAGAGTGAAAATTCTTCTTTGCTGACCCTTATCCCCCCCCCCCCCCCCCCCCCCCCCCCCCCCGACTAAATACATGATGCCAAATGAGCTGTAGAAGACTACAAGTTTATGCTTATTCTTGTATTAGGTGGTTTCTTCAATGTCTATATTAGAATTTGTGATTAATGGAATGGAATCTTCAATGTCTGGCTAAATATTACCCTTTTTCTGAAGCAGTTGACTCAACCAAGTGACATATTTTGGCTATGCAGTCATCAGATTTACTCTCTAAGAGTTGGATTTATGTCATCTATTTTAGTATGTTCTCTTCACTTAGGGGGTGTTTGGTTGCATGCGGTAAGCCGGTAACCAATATAGATGTCTGATTTTGTTACTTCCGGTTTATTCGGAGTGTTAGCCGGAGTGTGTTTTAGTTTCCTGACATAGTAGATCTCCCCCCATTTACATTCCCTCATCCAGCCCAAGGTTTCAATTGTCTTACCTGATGAGACCAAATTGGTCCTCCCCCTGCTCCGTTCTCTTTCTTCCTCCCCTCCAAACCCATTCATGTGTCCCTGTCTGCCGCACCTTCTCTCTACCCGAGAACCACCAGTCCACCCCTTGGGTCCACACCTTGATATGTTCAATGGAACAATATCTTGAGATACAGCTCCTCGAAAATGTGTTCGCAGGGAGTCAAATGTGGTGAGCTTATGGCAAAGCTTTTCAGTACCAATAGAGTCGTTTATATCCGTTAGGCGTTCTGCACTTGTGTTGACTATGGATGTCTTGGGAAATATGGAGGTTGAGATGGTGCAGGTTAGCGGAAGGATGAGAGGAAGGGAATGGTCTTAAAAGCATTCCATTAGTCTCCTCTTTCTGTCATTGATTCCATTCAGCTAGAAAACCTCTTGAACCAAGCTTTCTCTTAACCTTTATTAAACATTTAGGGAAATTCAATGCAGTCCAGGTAAGTACAGGAAAATTTTAAGAAAGGTAGGGGAATTCAGTTTTCATAGGATTTTCAGCTCCCTGAGGAGAATGCGTGGAAAATTAGAAAGTTCAGAAAATTTCTGATATATCAAGTGAAAGGGAATGAACTCTTTACTTAGCAAATATTTTTTTGCTTTTCGAACTGTTGGAGTTGCTCTTATATGTTCAATAATGAGTTACTGCCTCCTGTTGTTTCCCATATATATATGTCTACTATCCTAGACAAGCAGTGAAGTCATTTTTATTTCTTCTAATTTTACCGGTGTGGTTAAAATGAAATAACTTCCTTACTTAATTGTTTCTTAGTTGCTACGTGTTCAGGAGATTGACATAAGTTTCTGTTTTGCGTTCTGGTTATAGGATCTGGCTGCTGCCGTTGACGAGCAAGATATTGGGAGATTCACAGATGTATTGAAAGAGTTCGATAGCATGACCCCTCTGGTATCATTTCTCTGATTTAGAAAACTAAAGCTATATATCTCTTGTGATTTGTTTTCTAATCAACTCTAAGACTCTTACTCCCTCCATTACAAAAAGTAGTAATTAACCAATTATATTTTGCTTCCCTGTTCCCAACTTTGTGGGAAACATCAATTGTGAAATTCCTTATATAGGTTTAAGACTAGTGGGGTCTAATATGAGTTACTAAATGATATTTCGAATTTCGTTGGTAAAGTAGAAATTTCTGCTCTTTAAGCATTATCAACACGGCCTATTCTACTGTCCACATTTGGAATTGTTTTTCCTTTTAGATATTCTGCAAAGTATTGATTTTTTAGTGGCAAGGCTATGTGTATTTCATCCTCATGAAATTCTGTAAGAAATGATATTTACAGTTCATGGTGCTCTGCAGATATTTTCTACAATTGGGAATCCCCAATATTTCAGAAACTAGTTATATATTGTTTAGGACTCTCATAATTAGCATGAAGTGCATAGATGCCCTTGTAATTATTTACTACTCCCTCTGTGTCCCACCCTATGTTATCTGGACATTTAAGAAATGTCAGACACGGGATACGGTAGGCGTTTTAGGTTTTTCTTACGGATCATATGCGAGTACTGAAGTATCAGATGCGGGTGTCTGACACGGGTGTGGCAAGGTAGATGAAGGATCCGTGTAACAAAATTCCCAGCAGTTTTGCTCTATTTGCCTTTACACATGCATCGAAGTGATACTTTGATCAATACATTTTTTATTAATTTTTTTTTTATTGCAAATATATACTTTTGAGTTGTTGATGGTTATAGTATGACCGTAAATAGTGTCAAATAGCAAATGGAGCAAACATGTTAGGTCGGAAGGAGTATTTGCTACCTCTCTTTTATCTGGTTGTTGTTTATATGCCTAAAGAAGATTGACATTCACAGTAAATTTCCCCATGGTTAATTGGATGGGTGGGAGACATTTTCAATGAGAGACCAAAAATCTTGGGAGAGACCGTTTACTTTTATCTTAAAGGTAGAAGCCATGCTGACCGAATAAAGGCATATAAATCTACACCTCAATTTGGGCTTGTAGGGAGCTTTATAAAATTTAGCTTACAATTGAGCCTACCTTTACTAGTAATTTATTTTGGTGCCAGTAAAATAACTTCCCAGATACTGTAGGTGTTCGTAAAGCTTTTAAAGAAGAGAAAACTGAGGAGTGAGAGTTAATAATCATCATTACTTAAATAGGGAAGTGGACTAGTTTGTAGCATATCTTATTTTACAATTGAAAGCTCTGGAGAGACTGATAAATGATTTCCCATTGTTTTGTGTGTGTATCAATTAATTAAATGGCATGCAAGCTGAAGACCTCAAAAATGTCCAAAGACATGTATTTGCTTTAAAATGTCTCAGGACAATAGGGAAGTAAATTAAATATGTGTTCAGTATATGTTGAAGTTTCTAGTACTGTTGCCCTCTGTTGGTTAGTTCTTGGTTCCTTTTTCCAAATATGTAGGGAGGGAGTTGCCTTTTTTTTTTCTTCTTCTATGGAGTAGGGTTAGCGTCTAGGCTATGCGGATTCATGTTTGATGTTGCAAGTTTGATTTCTAGATATTTGTGCACCAATTGTATTTTAAGCGCTATTGTAACTGTTGTCTGTTGCTCTGTTGTGGTGGATAGGATGCATGGAAGACTACTCTTCTCCTTAGAGTTAAGGAAAAATTGAAGGCCCAAGATCAAGATGATGATGATCTGACATGAGAATGTTCAACCTTCAACATTGGATGTGTTCTTTTGGACCTGAGCACTCCCTTGATGTACAAACGATCTCTAGTGATTTAAGCATTATTAATTCCATTAGATCGCTCTGAGATGTTTCAAGTTGGGAAGATATGTTGATGTGATATTTTGCGATTTGAGATTGTTACAACATTTACAAAGTTGTTTTGATGTGTGTATGTATTTCTACGCCTCTGAGATATGTAATTGCTGAGTTTGCATCTTGTTGTGATGCTTTTGCATCAGACTGAGATTTAATCTAGGCATGAGTTATTAGTATGTGTTGCCATTTGCCAAGGTGATTTGAGAGCTGTCAGACCATTGGTTCATTATCATTTTCTTGAAAACTAGTGTTTCTGAGATCAGCATACATACAAGTAACTGAGCTCTTGATTCAAAAAAAAAAAAAAAAAAGTAACTGAGCTCTTGGATAGTACGGAGTACCGAACTATTGGGAAATGATTTTTACACTCCTTTGATTGATTTTTACACTCCCTATGTGAGAGGAATTAAATATTGCACAAAAAT
>CAAKMY010046318.1:0-21500 GCA_901111285.1 Corrigiola litoralis | reverse complement strand
CCCCCACCCCTCACAACTTTAAAGAGCTGATCTTATTACGTTCTTGATTGCAAAGACATTGACTGGCCTATAACTAGACACTTCTGGACAGATAAGGAAATATAAAATTAAGTGAAACTTTATGAGCTCCCTTTTAGCATGAAATCCAAACAATACTTAAGAATAAATGACACAGAAAATCAAAGGCCAGTTCCCGATCGAGAGGGGAAGAGGAGGAAAAGGGTCAACAGCTCCAAACAGATAGGATAAGAAAATGAAGATAGCCCCTCTTTGACGTGTCCATATAACCATATTAATTGTCTAGCGAGTAGCATAACTCACTTTCCAACCCATCCACATTGTACAAATCTAAGTAACGTACTCTAATGCTCAAGACACCCATCTAGGCCTAAGATCAAATGTAAAACTAAACTTATACTAACATCAAATTATCACCAACACTTCCCAGCTCGACCTCAACCTTCACTATGACCAAAAACAGGAGTAAAACACTTAAATTCCATTTCTCACCTATTGAGGCCTGAGATCAAATATAGCACCAACCGTGACGAATACACCAATATAGGCGAATAAGCTCAAGCAAATGCATTCCTACAAAGCAAGCCACACCCGAAGACCTCCATTTGAAGTGTGAACTAACATCTATCAAGGCCTAAGATCAAAGATAGCACCAACCGCGACAAATATGCAGAAACAGCCCAAGAAGCTCCAGCAACTCCATTCCTCCAAAGCAAGCCACACCCTAAGACCCTCCATTTGAAATCCGAACTACTACCTAAACACCGAGTATTGCCTCGTTTACTCAAAAACCAACACTAACAACAGTTTTCCTCTCAGTAAACATTATCCACTAATCAATCTAAGACGATCAGCTGAAACTCTAATCTAAAGCTGATGAACTCTAATTATCAAATTTCTCTAAAGCAAAATTCATCTAACAACCAAACCAACACCTACACACTAACTAGATAAGTAAATAAACCAAACCAAATTAAGGTACTTCCACAACTAATCAAATAACAGATAAAAACTCACAGTTACTGAACATTATGATCCAAAACAATACAAACAACTGACACAATAAGGACTAAAATGCATAACCAATCATTCAATATGAAGCAAAGGGCTAATAAAAGTATACAGATTAAAACTCTTATAAGCTACAAACCCACAATTACTACAATATAGTCCTACACAAACATCATGATCCAAAACTACAATAACAACTGAAACAATAAGCATCAAATTAAATAACCAATCATTCAAAATAAACAAGTGGGCTCATAAAATGTGTAAAGATTGAAACTTTATAAGCTAAAAACTCACAATTACTACTTTATAGTACTACATAAACATTATGATCCAAAACAATAATAAAACTAAAACAACAAGCTTAAAATGCATAAACCAATCATTCAATTTATAGAAAAGGGATAATAGAATGTGTAAAGATTGACTCTTTATAAGCTTAAAACTCACAAGCACCATGATCCAAAACAACAATAACAGCTGAAACAATAAGCATTAAAATGCATAATCAATCATCCAATATAAACCAAATGATTGTAAAATGTGTAAAGATTAAAACTTTATAAGCTAAAAACTCACAATCACTACTAAATAGTCATTATGATCAAAAACAACAATCACAACTCAACCAGTAAGCATCAAATTGAATAACCAATCATTCAAAATAAAGCATTGGGCTCATAAAATGTGTAAAGATTGAAACTTTATAAAGTATGAGAGTGTAAAATGATTGACCTGCTTGAGCTGTGATGATGTGATCAGCATAAGCTTTCTGGGTCAATAAAATAACTGAAAAATATGCAATTATTAACCATAATATTAATATTAGTCTCATTTTAATACCCAATTAAAACAAAGATTAATTATTTGCAAATGTTGGAATTTTTTGGGTTTGGAAGAATGGTGTTTGTGGGTGATTTAGTGGTGTAATCTGCTGCAGCTGAGTGACACAAAATGCCACGTTGGTTGACCAATCAATATCAGGAAATGCAGAATTTACAAAAAAAAAAAAGGGAAAGAAAAAAAAGTGCAAACCCAAAGGCTTGAGTTTGGGCCTCATTTGGGACTTTGGACGGACCTTGTGGGAGAAAATGTTTTTCATTATTTTGGTAGCCACTCGGTGGATGTGTATCGCTTTTTATGGAGGAGAATGAACGGTGTGAGTTACCAGATAGAGCTGATTAGAAGTCGGTCGGGGCTGGGTCAGGTTCAGTCCAAGGCAGACACGAAAATTTTAGTCCATTTAGTCGATTCGGGCTTGTATGGGACCCGAACCCGACATATTGGTCTTTCTTTGCTAAAAATCGTGACCACGGGAGCAAACCGAGCTTGGGCTTAGTAATAATTAGGTTTTTTCTCATATCTAAAATCCGAATTTTCAACAGTAAATATCATCATGAAATTGTCCCGAATAATAAGGTTAATAATGTAGACTAGTTACGAATTCTAGGTTTGGTTATAATTTCTCAAAGAACTCGGCTGAGTTAGGTGACATTCTCACATTCAATGAAGCTCAAATTTGTTAACAAGTTAATCAGATGCTCTTTCATTCAAGATCGAGTCAACCCACTTTTAATATATGGGTTTGTCTATTAGAAGTGTCAAATTGTTTGAATTTGGGCTTTTGGGACTTATCTGGTCAATTTGAGAATAAATTTTGTTGGAGAAAATGGTGTTTAAGGAGGATATGGAACAATGTTAAAAGAGCATATATTTGAATGTAGTCATGTCATAAGTGTAATGATATAGGTTGATTTTAAAACCTTTTACAAAGTCAATGTTCATATAGGTTTACAACTTGACATTCGGTAAGTATAAGCAAATTTGTTTGGCAACCTACCTTTTAACTATTTCACAAATATTTTTGTGTTTAGGAATGATGCATTGACATAACTAGTGAGATAAAAAATGAGACGCGTCAATTACTCGTTGAAAACTTTCATGAGAAATTAAAACAGTTTATCAAGTACCACATTCATTAATTAATAGTTAGATTTATATGACCCAAGTTTTATTTTTCTTAGTGATGTCCCAAACTTGCTAATGTTGAATAGTTCTTTTTTCTTTTTCAATAGGCTCAATATAGAATGTCGAGAGTTTGAGTATATGTGCCGCCATTTAGCTAGGATCGTAGATCATGTATTCATGTCATTGTACTATGTCATCATATGACTCTTTTTTCTATTTAGAAAATTAGCTAGTCCTATATTGCGAGTTGCGACTTATTGCACGAGAGGGACATGACTTTGAGGACATGTTTGGCTTGGCGTCCACTGAAAGACAGTTGAAAGACGACAGTCCCACACTTTTGGCGTAGGCTTGACACAGAATCCAGTAAATGTCCAAACTACTTTTGGCAGGGTTAGTGGGTTGGCGCTGGCGGGAGTCCCTTACTCTTTATGGCATGTGGGTTTGAGTATCGTGAACACCACATGTTTCTAAGTGTACTGCTCCATTAAAATTCTTTTGTCAAGCATATACCGAAAGTGACCTATCCGAATAGAATGAGACTTGAAAAACATAAAACTCGAATCAAACCGAATGGATCCAAAACCCAATTTTGTTAACCGTACTTAAATCAACCATAGTATAGTGCAAAATAAACTAATTTAATTTGATTTCAATTAGATAAACTCAAAGTAACTTGATATTGAACTAGACGATCCAATCCAAGAAATAAAACAAACTATTTTGATTCGATTTATTAATTTGATAAGACATTGCAATAAACAATATATAATACGAAGTGACCGATCCAAATAAGACCCGAATCGAAAGCCAAACTAACTCGGCTTCACAAGTTATTACTCCAACCGATATCGATCCGAATTGAATTGAACGCAATTCAACACAAATATATACAAAGTATTATGATTCGAGACAATCTGAAACCGTACTCACCCGACTCGTAACCAAACAGAACCGCCCGATTACCACCTTTTCTACACTTAAAATTTGAAAGTTGTTGCTGTAAAACTTCCACCAAATAATACTGATAAGGCAAAATGTAAGACCAAAATATGATGACAAGATGAATGAATCAAATGAAAGATAGTTTGAAAAAGGTAAGGTAGTGTTAAAGAGAGAAGAGAATAAGAAGATAGCGTGTGGAGAGAGGCAGAGAAAGTGCGCATTGACAGGCAGAGCAGCTCACCCTTCTCTGCTCTCTCTTCTCCTTTAAATCTTATTTATGCAAACAGGGTTTTAATTATTCCTTAAACATACATACTATCAAATTATTAAGCTTCAAATGTTAGCTTGACTTACATTACATTTTTACATACACACATATATATATACTCCATATAATTATGTAAAACATTCTCAAATTTATACCAAAAAAACCCCATTATCAAAAAGAGCTAAAATTGATCAAATCAGGTGATCTTTGTGTTTTTATTCCTGTAGAGCTGAATTTTAGACATTTTGGAGAATACCCATTTTGTATTTATTCCAAATTTTGATATTTTTGGTGATAAAGAAGAATAAAGTTTGAAGCTTTAATTCAGGGGATTACCCATTTTGTATTTATTCCAAATTTTGATTTTTTTTGGTGAAAAAGAAGATTAAAGTTTGTGGTTTTTGTGATAAGCTGTACAAAAGATTGATCCAGGAAGTGGGTCCTGAATTTTCCATTTTCTTGGATTTTTTGAATTTATACAATTTTCTGAAATTATCACTTTTTGTAGCTTTTTATCTGGTTTTATTGGTGGGTGTTATTTGTGAGGTGTTTTTCAAGGGAATTATTTGTCAAGATCACTTCTTTTTATTGCAGAAGATAGGCATTTTGCCTACCTGTAAGTAATTCTATCTCTTACTTTTTATGTCATCATTTTGTATTTGCATAGTTGAATTGTAATTTTTTTAGCTGAATTATGTTATTGTAGTTTATGATGTGATTGTGCTTTCAGTTTCAGGGAATTGTTATATAGATGCTCTAATGTGATAGAGTAGTAACTAGTGCCAAAGTTTAATTTTGGAGAATAATTTTGTTGGTTTAAGATAATTTAGAAACTTCTATATATTATTGAACTATATATTTGTCAATAGATAAAAGATGAGTAACACTTGGGTTAGAATAAGCAGAAAGTCTTGGGAGGGACCATAATTATTTATCATAAAAGTAGACGGAGCCATGCTGGCCCAACAAAGGAATATAAATCTATATTGCTTAAGTAGCTTGCATGGAGCTCGTCTACTTTTATCGTAAAAGTTGACGGTCTTTTTTTAGAATTTGTGTAGAACAAGACGGTCGTATGATAAGAAAGGGGTGTGCTTTTAAGACTTGGAGTGACGATTGTTAGTTGAAATGTGAAAGATCGCTCAAATCTTAAAAGCTCATCTTTGTCTGATGATAGTATGATAGGACATTCTTACCCAAGTTTCCACTATAAGTGGTACATTGTGTTGATTTGGCAAAATGGTACATTGGAGTATGTTGATTAGTTTGCACTAGTTTTCTGAGCTAGAATTTTGGGATGGTAGGTCTGCAATGGGGAAGTCAAGTGGGAAGAAGAAAAAACGAGCTGATGAGAACACAGCAGATTCAACTATAAAACAAACTAAAACACCAGAAAATAGCCCAAGGGCTTATGATAAGGATACAGCAGTCTTCATTGCCATGTCACAGGAGTTGAAGGAGGAGGGTAATAGGCTGTTTCAGAAGAGGGATTATGAAGGGGCTTTGTTGAAGTACGAGAAAGCGTTGAAGTTGCTACCGAGAAATCATATAGATGTTGCTTATATTAGAAGCAACATGGCAGCCTGCTATATGCAAATGGGTATTAGTGACTATCCTCGCGCTGTTCATGAGTGTAATCTAGCTCTTGAGGTTGCACCCAAGTACAGTAAGGCTCTTATAAAAAGGGCAAGGTGTTATGAAGGATTAAATAGGCTGGAGTTGGCAATGAGAGATTTGAACACAGTTCTAAGCATTGAACCGAACAATCTAACAGCCTTGGAGTTAGCTGAGAGGGTAAAGCAGGCCATAGAAAGTAGAGGTGAAAGGGCCTTTGACCATCCTGTTCCAGAGTATGTTGAGTCTCCTAGTATTTCACCTTCTCACAGTTCTGTGAAAGAGAAATCACGCAAGAAAAAGAGCACTAAAAGTGAGGATAGGAAATCAGAGGATTTGTCTGAAAAAACAGCAGAAATAGAGGAAAAAGACTTGGAGGATATGGTAGAAAAGCAAGCTGAAAACAAGGGAAAGAAGAAAAAAGTGGAGGCAAAAGTGGAAAGGAAAGCAAAACACATGGATAGGAGCGAAGTGGCGGATCTGAGGAAGAAATCAGAAGATAAGGTGTTAGTTGAGGAAGATGTCTCTAACAGAAATGGAGACCAGCCTACAAAAAATGTAAAATTGGTATTTGGAGAGGATATCAGATGGGCACAATTGCCAGTCAATTGTAGTCTCTTAAAATTAAGGGAGGTCATAAATGATCGGTTTCCTGCCTCAGAAGCAGTTCTTGTCAAATACAAAGATGAGGAGGGTGATATGATCACCATTACTACTAGTGAAGAATTGAGATGGGCTGAAGCATCGGCAAGCCCCGAGGGTTCTGTCAAGCTTTATCTAGTAGAAGTTAATCCTGACCATGACCCTTTCTATGAGAAATTAAGAGGGGAGGATACGTGTGCAAAAGCAAATAGTATTGCTGAAAGTGGAAGTCTGAAAGACAAGGCAAAGGATCAGGGTTCGCTGTGCATTGAGGAATGGATAATCCAGTTTGCTCAGCTGTTCAAGAACTATGTTGGATTTGGCTCTGACTTGTACTTGGATTTTCATGAGCTTGGTGTTAAACTCTATTCTGAGGCCATGGAGGAGGTGGTTAGTTGTGAAGAAGCTATGCCGCTCTTTGATTCGGCTGCTGAAAAGTTTCAGGAAATGGCGGCATTGGCATTGTTCAATTGGGGAAATGTCCACATGGCGCAGGCAAGGAAGCGGATACATTTTTCTGATGAGGACTTGACAGAGGAAGCCACAGTTGATCTGGTAAGAAGTGCTTATGAGTGGGCACAACAGGAATATGAGAAAGCAGGGAAGAAATATGAAGAAGCCCTTCAGATAAAGCCAGATTTCTATGAAGGGCATTTAGCATTAGCCCTGCAGCAGTTTGAGCAGGCAAAGCTTGCCTGGTACTATGCACTTGCGGATAAAGTTGATTTAGACACATGGTCGCCTACAGAAGTTCTTGATTTGTATAATAGTGCTGAGATGAACATAGAACTAGGCATGCAAATGTGGGATGAATCAGAGCTGCAGCGTCAAAATGCACTCTCCAGTCATAGCAATGGTCATGCCTCACTCCAGAAAATGGGGTTTGATCGTCTATTTAAGGATATATCAGTAAGCAACACTGAAGAGAAGGCCATGACAATAAGGTCTCAGATTAATGTTCTATGGGGCACCATGCTATATGAACGATCAATTATGGAGTTTAAGCTGGGCCTCCCAGTTTGGCACGAATGTCTAGAGGTTGCGGTTGAAAAATTTGAACTTGCTGGAGCTTCTTCAACTGACATAGCTGTAATGATAAAGAATCACTGTTCAAATGATACTGGACTTGAAGGTAGCGTATCAATAACTTACTGGACTACGTATAAGTCGTTTCACCTGATGTCTCTGTGCGTTGATTAACAGCCTGTCATGATTTCAGGTGTAGGGTTCAAGATCGATGAGATTGTACAAGCATGGAATGACTTGGATGAAGCAAAACGGTGGTACACTGGGGTTCCTTCGTTCCGCCTAGAACCATTACTGCGGCGACGAGTGTCAAAGATTTATTATGCATTGGAGCAGGCATAACTGGCGCATTATATAATCAGATGCGGTGAAAGATGTCGTAGAAGTCTGGTTACTCTCCAAATCACTCAGATAGTCAGATGTGGATAATTTTGATACTGAGGTGTGTATCCTGTCTCATATTTTATCTTTATTTTGAAGCTAGGTGTTTTGCGGTTTTTGTTTAGTTGGTTATACCATGCTTTGGAAAAATGGATTATGGTAGCAAGTCTTACCTTAGGCTACAGATTGTTTACCTACTAGCAATTAGATGTTTGTATCAGTAACCTACAACTAGAAATTTTTAATGTAAGTAGTACTTTAATAAAATCGTGAAGGCTACCCCTAAAGCTTTCAGAAAAATAATATGATTATTGGTGACGAATTTGATGTATTAATACTAGCTGGATGCTCAATTCCCTTTTGATGCTTCTGTCACATGGATATATTTTCTCTCTTCAAGGGATGAGTTGGTTTTAGCTGCTGATGATGTCTCTGCTGTGCAGGGTCTTTTACTTTCATGGTCTCATGGAGCAAAAACTCTGTGTCAGTAGAGCTTATGACTTTAGAGAGCAACCCTTTAGAAGGAAATAGAGAAATCTATATGTGATCCTGTTGTTTGGCAGTGGAATGTGTTTGGGATGTATGGTAGCCAAGGGTCTTCATGTATGTTACACTTTTCTTTGTAGTCAAACAAGAAAGGGCCTTCTTAGTGAAAGTGTGTAGCTGCTGCTTTTTCTAACTTCTATATAAGAGCTTTTGCATGATTATCTCGGTGATGCCTAGTAAGCTCGGATTTTCTTTTGGGGCTGAAGTGAAAATGGGGTAGAACAGATTTTGCTACATAATTTAGAGTTACTACTTTTTTTTTTTTTTGGAGGAGATTGGATTTTTCAGTAGAGAGATAGCTTAACCTAGCAATGGAAGAAGGATAACTGTGCTATAATTTGCTACTGAAAGGGTACGTCCTATGGATTTTTCGGGAGAAGGCAGAGTAATACTTTTACTGTAAAAACATGACTTTTTCATAGGCGTGAGAAGCAATGTGCAAGCACTAGAGTTCTGAAGGAAAGAGAGAGGATATCACACAAAAACCTTCATTAAATCATTTATTCTTATCTGCCATCAGTTTGAGTGGGTAAGTCTACACCTTCACACTGGGAATATTGGACTGGACTTTTCTAAATCCATACTCACGGCCACTCTGTTTATTTTTATTTTTATTTTTCTACCTGAAGTGATACTGATTTTTTTGGAGGTCCATTCCACATTGCAAGTCCAACGCCCTCACTGGGGTCTTGACTTGTTAAAGAGTGATTTGGCTTCACTGGAGCTGATCATGGTGTGCTTGTCTGTTCTCTCGAATCTTATGCAAATCAGTAGTGAGAAAGAGAGAGACAATCCCAACTAATGAGCACACTAAAGATCAGATTTAAAAAGGGAATAGAGCAGTGCTCTAATGTTGAGAAGCTATAACTACAGCAAGTATGGATTCAAAGTGCTGGGATTGGCTGGTGAAGTTGTGATAAAGAGATAATATTTTAAAATGCACAATTTTCAACCATTGTAACATAATGTTGCTCATGATCAATATGCTTAAGTTGCCCATGTATGAGAAGTAGAAAAATGAGACATGGTCTTGACTTAAGTTTAGTCAAGACCTCAATTTTGATGACTAGTTACTGCATCTTATGATCTTGAATACGGAATATATGTTCTATTAAAGCAAAATGTAAAAATGTATTGCTGGATCTTTCTTCTTCTCTACTCATTGAAGTTTTTGTTATTTGATTCCTCAGGTATTAGTCTGCAGGTCAGCCAATTTTGTTGTGTGTGCATTGATGTATTGAGCCAGCATAAGGAAAAGGGAGATTAATTAGCTGTCAATTGTGGTGTTTGTAACCTCTTGATGAATTTTTTATGCATATCCTATCAGAGGAAAAATTTGAAGCAGCTGAAGTCCATTTTTGGTGAAGACTTCTGCTAAATACTCATCAAATCCCCCAAAACAAGCAGCCAAAGGTGTTATCATATTCTTGTTCCATAAGTACCTTTGTATTTATGTATGTGTAATACATAATTGTACACTGAATTTGTAATTATTGCACACAAATAGTTTTTATCCCGGGTATTTCTTTGGGTTTCCGTATTGTTTTGCGCCCCTTGTTCCGAGGAAGGAGCTTAGGGGACAGCTTTGTATTCAACTTCAGCTAATGAAGTGACTGTATTGCGTCAAGGTTTCCATCAATGAGTATGATCTATCTGTAACGGCTTGGTGGGTGTACATTTTGTGTACTCACCCTACATTTGCGTTTCTCTACCACTACTTTGTGGCCGGTGCCTAATAGATGTAAGTGCTGACCTTGGCTATCACTGTAATTTTTCTTGGCTTATTACATATGTATATGATTTATGGCTTCAGACACTGGACTTCTGCCTGTATCTATGAACAGTTGTCTGAAAGGTGAAGTTAACTGAACCTACTATCCTGGGCACTGTTGCATAGTAGAGAAAAACACTCATGGGCAAGCTGCTGATTGGTTGAACCATCCGCTTTGGAGTAGAAGACACTCCAAAGCATGCTTTAGAACCTTCAACTAAGAAGACACTAGACCCGGCTTCGCCAACCTTATTATAACTACAACAGCAACAACCATGACCTCCTGAACCATACTTAGCCATACGAGCACACATATACAGTATGCATAGTACCATATCTTTCACCAGGGAACAAGTTATCTTCTTCCTTGACCCGAGGAGCTTGCAATGTGTTTGGCGTGCTTTATTCGCATGATGCATCCGAAGAAATTTGCGCCATCTACCCATGAACAATCATAATAGAGGTAGCGTAATCAGTAACAAACGAACACGTACATCATGGTGGTGTGCCCACATTTTTATTGGGAGAAGGAGCGGCTCTTCCCTTTTCTAGTGTAAAGTTATATTGCTTACACAGACTTTGAGAGCACTTCCGTGATAGTACATTTTGTATCACCGTATTGAGTCACTTGTGACAAACATGTCATCCATTATTGCTCTTGGATATAGGAGACCTCTAGCATGGAATATAGCTACTAAAATTTTCAAGCCACAGAAAACTAAATATGAGAATCATTCTGCGCCTGCAAAGCCGAGCAGAACAAACGTCCAAACTTTGCCAAAAGTTTAGAGCCGTAAAACAGTAAAGTTAAATTTGTCTAAAAGATGCAACTTATCAGGTGGCAACGCTTTATATACATGGTTCAGAATCCAGAAGCATTGTCATGTCAATAAGTAGTTCAACTTCAGGAAACAAAATATTTACAACAATCCACCGAATTAAATATTTGCCTCGGGATTGCAACAGCTTTCTTCCTTTCTCTTCGTACTTAAAATTAAATTTAGAGATGTGCTTATTTTCCCCATATCTACAATTCCAGCACAAGGCAGAAATGAGCTATTTACACTGAGTAATTACACTTGCAATTAACTTATTCAGGACGGAAGCTGACAAGTTCCGGAAGGGCGGTGGACTGGAGCTTCTTGATCTCAGATGCAGTCACCTTGCAGGATTCCAAGGTCAATGAACGCAAGTTCTTCAAAGGCTTCAGATAATGCAGCCCGTCATTTGTTATACGAGAATTTGAGACATTCAAGGATACCAAAGCCGTTAATCCTGCACAAAGGAACACCATGGCATTGAAAAAATTAACAGCAAAAAAAAATCTGGATTTCAAATAAGCACGACATATATAAATTCAATGCAGTAGTTAATCATGGTTCAAATTCTTTTGTCCGTGCCTCTTAAACCATCACGGCAAAACCAAGTTTTCTGAAAAGAAACGTTGCTTGTGGCTTCTTAAGTTTCCTATGTTGCATAAAAGTTAAAAAGTTCATAGCTAAGATCAACATGGACAGAATTTAACTCCTCTAGTGACCTTAATGAACCTCTGTAACGTAACTCGTGATATATAGAATAAACCTGATGCACACAGCTAACTACGACAGAGACAAGAGACCTGGGAAGGATCTAAAATTATCTTTAACTGATAAACACGGTCAATTTGACACGGTCAATTTGAGTGTGTTTATCTAAGTAACAAGTAAGATACCAGAAATCAATTCCAGGGTCCTGTCTGTCAGGTTGCAGTTTTGAGACAGATTGAGAAGCGTCAATGAAGTCAGATCTTTGATATTCTTCACACCAGCATCTGTTAAGCCTCCACCGCATATTTCCAATGATTGAAGGTTCTTGAAGCCTACACCGTCAAACAAAAGTAAGGCAACAAAATCATGAAAACTACACTTCACAGCACCAAATGTCCGAAGTAATTTGACCAACTTATTCCCAATCAAGACTACTGGTGTGATCAATCCGCTCTTTTATTTCTTTCCTTTCTTTTTTCTCCGTTTCTCTGAGAAACAACATGAACAAAGCCTTATTCCAAAAATAATTTGGACTCCAGTAGCATAATCCTAAGCTATCTACTCTCAGCAACTCAAGAGGGATAAAAAACACTAAAAGGCCATTGCCTTGAAGGACGCCAGAACAAATTATGATAAAAACATAACTGAGAGAATCAATACAACAAGCAATAAAGATGTAGTATCAATGTTACGACGATTATTAAGATGCCATTTACAATAAGTGTGTTTCCCACTAAAGAACATCAGATAGCAAAGGAGAAGTTGACTAGACTTACAACGCAAATATTGTGTTCCTGAGTCCGATATTCGTGCCCCAAAAAGATCTAGATGAGCCAGCCCAGTTAGACCTGCCACATGAAGTGCAAGAGTAAACATGCAACTTCTTGAAAGAGATACTATAGCATATCAGCTTTCAAGTGCCTTACAATTAGATCCTGTTTGACTTAAATAAGTAGAAAAAAAAACCTTTTAAAAGACTGTCTGAAACTGAAACCACAAGATGTGAGTTCATGAAATACTTACTTGTCAAAGCAGCTAGCCCAACATCAGTAATTTGCCGAGCATCCAAGTTTAGTGACTTCAGAGATGTTAAACCAGAGAGCTTCTTTAAACCAGCATCGGTAACCACGGTAAATGACAAATTTATGCTCTCAAGGTTTGTTAGCCCTGCAACCATGTCGTAATCATGAATAAATATGTTGAGATCCACAACTGCAACAGACCCCCCCCCCCCCCACCGAAAAAAAACCCGGTGTATTTTCAGTACCCCGTATTCATTACCCCACACACCCTATTTTACTCTTCCAGCAACTCATTCGCTTAATTGCAGCAAGAGTTGCTGTGCGAGAGAGAGTTAGCAAGAGTCGCCGCACAAAGGCGGGGGGAGGGGGGGAGCCTCGATTAGGAAGGTAGAAGGGGCTGTTAAGGTAGAGAGCTATGGAACATGCTGAAAGACAAACCCCAAATCCTCCTGCACGAGATGTTCTAAAAGTCATCTAAAGAATGGTGAAAGGGTAAGCTGAAACTACGCAGATACAAGCACATTCATGAACCGTTGCTACTACCATTATAATTTTTGATAATTGGAACTAGTCTAATAAAAATAAACTCCCACAAAGCACTGCTGTAAATGACATGAGAATGATGCCTTACCAGATAAGTACCTTAGCCCACTGCTTCCAACTTCAGTGTCAGACAGCTCCAGATGTTTCAGATGCAGAAGTCCTGACAAATAGAGACACAACATTATCAGCGAACAAGTTCTTCTAAATGCACAAGCAAGATTCTAAAATACCACAATACATGAGAAAAATGAAGGAAATGCAATTTAAGAATTACGGCATGTTGGAAGATCCACATCCAAGGAACAGCTTAAACTTATTAAAATTGATTGAGGCATCTGCACTGGACAATTTCATAAAGTGCAAATTCAATGTTCTCCAGTGCCGATGTAATCATCGAATGCTAGATTGATGAACTCCGGCAATACCAAGTGACTTAGATATGTGACCCTATAATACAACAGACAATCATATCTAAGGCTGACCTTGTTTCATGAGCAGCTGAACACTCGTAAATTACACACTTTCAATTGCCAGAACAAATTTAGACAGGTTTCAAGATATCAGATGACTAGACAAACACAAAGAGAAAGAAGAAAGGGGGCTCAGAGGACCAAACCTGCCAGGTTAGCAAGCCCTTCATCGCCAATCCCACATGAGTCTAAGTTCAGGGTTTCCAGGTTTGATAAACCTGATCACGTAAGAGGAAAAACTGAACATAGTGAGCACCCAGAAAAGCCATTAACCTAAAGGAAACCAAGTAAGCATGTTTTGAAAAAGTTTCTTAAGTCACTTATGCACAAAATTATAAGTAAGGCTGCCTGCAAGCATAAATCATTTATCTGGTATTTCTTAAAGACAAGTTATGCTGCCGGAATTAGAATCCACACCCCACAATACCAATAGAGAGGAAAAAAAGTGAACCCAAAGCCTTCAATAACTACTATTACTGATATCATGCTCTCCCAAACAGAAGAGGGAAGTTAAAGGAAGAAAAAAAAAAAACAATTAGACCTTTGAGATGCTCCAAACAGGCGTCGGTTATGTTGTTGAATGCCAGATTTAGCACCTTCAAGTTTTTAAATGCTGTGAATGGTACACGTTCAAAGTTAAGCAAGGAACGCAAGAACAGATAAATAAATTTGCAGATAGAGGGCAGAAGTTATATTTCACTAACCAGAAAGTTTATCACACCCATGATCAGACAGGCCACATCGGCTAAGGTTCAAATATGATAGAGCCACAAGAGCTGCATGAAACACAAATAGATCAAGGGTCTCCAATGTCATGCATAAACCTTGCTTATCAAATTTATCAAAGAATCATGGTGCAACAATTTACCTGAAATAACAACACATATATACACCCTTCCCCAGTAAAACAAATGATAATAAAATTGAGATAAAAATTTAGAGAATCTCAAATCACCAAAAGTAGATGGGGAACTCCTCGCCCTCTATGCCTTCCCACTGACATGTCACTGTCAGAGGACTTAATATGAACTAACTATGAGAAGTAAAATCTAGAAAGAGATCCATATTTCCGCCCAGCCAGTCCCAATGGAAGGCTGATCGCCAGCAATGTATTCAAATTCTTAATAGTAGAAACGGCCAGGGCTTGACATCATAGCAAATAATGGTCCAAAAAGCTACACTGCAGAAACCAACTTTAGAATTTGCCGCAGAATCAAGGTGAACTTGAAATAGGGATTATTGTAAGAACAGTAATAATCTCTGAGAGATGTTCCTGTCAGTCTGTCACCTTCTGAGTGTTTCCAAGAATCTTGTAAATGAGCAAGCATTACTTTAGGAAACATAAATCATTAAGTGGGAGTCTGGAGACGTCCAGCCACCCTTACTCCTAATGTGTCAAGGCAAAGATGGTAATGATTGCCAAGACCATATCTGAGTGTGATTTATATAAGCCTTTTATGCATGTCACAAAAAAATAAAAAAAAATCCTCGCAGAATGCAACAAAAGGATGTATATTGACAAGCCACCTGAAATAGAATCTAGACACGCTGCAGTGAGCTGGCATCCTTCCAGGTTCAGCAAGATAAGATTTTGCAATCCTGTTACAGAAAGCAAAGGCTTGGTCAAAAATTGTTGGAAGAACTTCCACAATAATATTTGGCATCTGAGAGCATCGGTAAATCAGTAGACTCAAGAGTGCAAGATGGGACTCGACCTTAATAAGAGATGCACTCTGACCAGATTAAAAATTGAGGAATAGATGACTCCTAATTCTAGAGACTAAGGGCATCAGACAAGAAGATATTCGAGTCTTACAAATAAAGTTGAATCCCAAGGGTGCGGGCGACGGTAACCAGCAAATTACAAGAGAAAATAAAGAGGTTAAAGACTAACAGTCCCAAAAGCTTTGTCATTGTGAAGGAATTTGTCACCCTCTTACTTCACATGATACTTCTTACAACTCCTTACATGACAGCTATAAAGGCAATGAGCCAAATCATAAAAAAAATAAAATGATAATCAACATTACTTGCTCAGGGTTTAGAGTGTACATACGAAATTATTTTGGAGCATCCTAAGTAGTGGTCAATAATCAATTCAAATAGTAAACATACAGATTCTCGAAACCAAGTACGCGATTACCATGAACGTGAAGAGGGTAGAAAATAAAGATATATTCATGGATATGGAAGAAAGGGTCCAAAATCTACAAGAAGGAATCACCTATAACTTAAAGTGCTACCTTTTAGATAAGCAACTCCAACATCAGTGATGCTGCTGCAAGAAATTTGCAGTTCCCGCAAGCTGGTAAGTTCTGGATCACCAAAGAAAAGGAAGGTGAGACATCAACCCCGTATAAAGTCAATCAGCTTCAATAGAGCAAAACAATCCTTCCCAAAACGCTTTGGCCATAAACAGACAGATTTCTGCTATTGCCCAAGCATATTTTAAGTTAACTCAACATCGGATGTCCAACGTTTTAGAAAATGTGACCAAAACATTCAAGTTTAATGTTCAGACATCCTTGTGGTGGACTGGTACAAGTAACACGAAAGATAGGTGTTGATGTTACATATGATAGAAAACAAGAAATGCACCAAGCCACTACCTGAAAGAGCCTTCAAGTCTGAGTCTGTAATGCATTTACAATACCTAACATTGAGAGTCTTCAGCTTCTTCAAACCTAAAGTGACGGAAAATATTTGTCAACCCAAGAGATTTGTTCCACACCACATCCAGGTCTAGAAGGGGAAATATTTAATCTAAAACATTCAATCAAACGGCCAAAATATTTTGTTCCACAATGAGTATAATATACAGATGAACTACCTTTAATATGGACAAAACCACCATGAATTCCAGAGCATCTCTCAAGATCCATTTCCTGCAGGTTGACTAAGCCAGAGAGAGCTCGCATTGCATCAGCGGTGAAGGCATAGCTCCTTCTAAAACTCAAAGAAGAAAGGTCTGAAAGCCCTGAGAATATGCATATTCATTAAATCTCAGTCAAGAAGCCAACTTTATCCACAGCATAAAAAGTATAAATAAGAAGTTCATAAAAATAAAAGGATACGATCCTTGTTTCGGACACATAACATAGAGAATCACAACCCCTATGGTTTAGGCCACACATGCCTCTCTTAAAGCAAGAGGTCCAAAATAGCAGATAACTAATCTACGTACCATTGAGAATTTATTATGTACTCTTCCAGAAAACTAATTACTAACCAAAACATGAACATTCCCTTTTTGGACGGAGAACTACAGGAGTGAAAAATCACAACAGCATTAAAAACATGCATTTCCTTTCTCAAAAAACCATCTGTCCTATTTGATACCACCTGTCACTCATAATAGATATCCCATTATACAGGCAAGCACCCCTATGAACTGCTCCGTCAGAAACAAGCTCAAAAGTACATACCGTTTCAAGGCGTACCACATGACAATGAGGTAAATTTGTAGGTTGACCCAACGGATACAACCAGAAACTTAACTCAGAAATGAAAGAGTGGAGGTCTAGTGTTCAAAGCTTCACAGTTTCCTAGTCTGCTACCACTAATATTGATTTTTAATACATGAGTGCAATCAGTTTGCACCAGATCATATTGGGGGTTTATATAAGCAGAGAGCACAAAAACTTTTAAGGAGGTCATGTTACTCATAGCAAAGAAATCAAGTCTCTGATACCTAGAGATTTTTTTTTTTAAATGATTATCAATATAGAATGCCGCTTCCTTTTCCACGTTGACACAACATAGTAGGAGGGGTATGGTGCACAGCACGCAAATAAAGGCTCACTACTCACTAAACATAATAACAAAGAAAATTATAACAGCAGAAGGGCATGGGGACCAAAAAACAATAACAATCCTCCGTGAAAACGAAATAACCAACGAACAAGTCATGTGAACCTAAATTAAGCAAATTCAGTAAGTTATAAATCACCAGAAATAATTCAAAATACCAGCTATATGACGAAGGCCATTCTCTGAAATGTGGTCGCAGTAGTTGAAAGTCATGGCTTGAAGGTTAGAGCAACCTTTCAGAAGAGCCAACCCAGAATCTGTCACATCAGAGCCAGAAAGATCAACTGAGAGTAAAGAAGGGCCTTGAGAAGAGATAACATCAACCCAACTGTCGTCAACTCCAGGATAATCTCCCAGACATATATCCTGATGAATATCAAACAAAACTTGTTAACTCGGCTAGATATTTACATATCAATATACCAAGGTATATCAACTGAATAACACCTGGAGAGCACAGTCACGAAAAGCTTCAAGTGAAACATCAGTGAGGCAATGTGAACAGACTAAATCATCGAAGATTTGTTGACTTATATCTCTAGGGAGTACTGAGAATGAACTGTATTTGTCAATATCCTGCAACGAATACAGGAGGAGACTTAGAAGACCAAGAGAGCTAACACACAAAAGAGTAGAAAGAAAAGGAAATAAATATTAATGGTAACCATAAACTTACCTGGCGAATTTTGTGAATGCATAATTCCATAAGAGAGGGGCAACTCCCAGCCTCTGGCTGAATACCAGATGTGGCCCTAAAATAGGGCGTTCCCAGTAACCATTTTGAACTACCATTTTTGCAGTATCGTCTGCTGACCCCTATACGCACACCATCTTCATTGACCGGGTTCCCCCTCTTCCTTGAACAAACACCACCCATTGTAGCAGCAACAATCTAAATATCTTCAAATTTAACCAAGCACTTCTTGGGAGAAAATGCAGGTCTCATATTGACAATTATGAACCACAAGAGCTCCTTGACCTTGTCATTAAATCTGAACAAAAAAAAAAAAAAAAATTATCAAGCAAGTCAGTTGAGCCATAGGAAGTGCACAACTGCACACCAAACCAAGCATGTCAGGTAAACGATACACAAAGCATGAACATCAGGACACCTATAGAAATAAAAAAAAAAGACGAAACACACATTAAAAATGCAAGTCAATGGTCACAGCTCATCAATCTCCATCATCACCTATCAGTCTATCAGATATATGAATCTTGAAATGAAACACACCATGAATCATGAATTCTTGTTCATGGAGTTGACAAATTATTCCGAAATTCCCTTTAACGTAATGCAGAACAAGAAACAGGGCAATGATGGCATGAATTAACATTATTGCATCGAGGAAAAAAAAAAAAAAACTGGGAGCTCCCCAAAAGATATGAAAGTGACGATCTTTATTAATTTTTAAGTTAACTATGACTCATTGGTATAGAATTGTATCATCACCAATACTGAAAAGTTTGGTAGTTCAAAAAGGTATACCATTTTACCTCACAAATGCCAAAAATGAGGGTAGGAAACTCCAACAAGAAAATGATTGCAGAAAGTCACGCCTTTGAAGCTCTATTACTCAAGTAACTCAACTTATTACAAGGTCACACTAAACTTAACCGACTCCACTATAAGACATTAAGTCACTGGACTTTACACATTTCAAGTTTCACATATATATAAAAGCCACAAATATGATCACTTGGTAGAAACAATCCATCCATGCATTGCATACTCAAACCCCACAATCCCAATCAACAAAATCCACAAACATAAAGAAAATCAAAAAATTCATTATACACTTTCCAACAACAAAAACAAGGTCCTACCCTTATCACATAAGTCTCACCCTCGCCAAGCACTAGGGTGGTTAAGATGTACGCAGCCTTACCCCTAACGAGTCACGAGTCTAGACTAGCAATGAGCTACGGACCTCTCCCCCCCCCCCCTTACACACACACGTACACACACAAATTACAAAATATGATATAATTAAATAGTAGATTACAGCTTACAGAGATGTACCATGCATGATGTAACAAACCATCAAATAAAAACATACTACATCAGTCTTTATATGATCAGTGATCACATATGGTAAAAAAAAAAGTTACAAAACCAACATTTTTTTACTTCTTGTTTCTACTCCAAATATTAAACCTTCATCACTCTACAAACAATCAACATACTTAAAATCAATCCATCTCTAATATTACCAAGTTTATATACACATAACACTATAAAACTCAAACAAATAACCTTTTTCCAACAAAAAAAAAACAGTACAACTAAAAAACCAAGTACAAACAAAAACATGGTAATAAAAACTTTATATCATCATTTTTTCACTGTTTTAAAACATGGGTTTATAACTTTATATCATTATTCATTACCATGGTCTAACAAAACAAAAACTACTACGTACAACAAATAAAAACATAAAAGTATACCTGTGATTATTATTACTATTAATGTAACAGATGAAAGTAGTTTGAAGATGATCAGATGAAGTGGTAACTAAAGTAGTTAAGTTAAACAAGAAATGATGACAAAAGAAACAGCAACTCAACAGTTTATGAGAATTGTGTGGAAAAGTTTTGTCTCATCCGAGCCTACAACCGAAGCTACTGATGTCTGCCACGTGGGTAAGTGCTCAGGTTTGGATGGTTTGTTTTGGATAAGGAAGAAAAAGATGGCACTGTGGTGGGGCCCATTTTTGTACGGCAGATATTATTATTACTTTGGTTATATTTTGAGGAAGAGTTTTGGATATATTCGAGTCAGAGCTTTTGAAGCAACGGTTGTAGTCAGAGTTTTGCAGTAGTGGAAAGATTTTTTCTTAGATTTTTAGTTTATATTATCATAGTACTTTAGTACAGTATGGTTTTAAAATAGGGACTAGCTAGGATTTGGATAAGACGGTCATATGATAAAATGGTTAGTTTGTTTAATCCGATAAGGTTTGAATTCACACGTATAATCACTCATTTTACGGTTGTGTTGTCTCATCATTTCTTAGTTCTATGCTTGTTTTATTATTTTCTCTTGATATAAAAAAAAAATTTATCGTTCTCACATTTTAATGATAGTCTTTGACTCCACGATACTCGCAAAATATAAATGAACTATGATATTATGAAAGTATTTTTTTCATATACGTCTAATGATATAAATGTTAAGAATTTTTACAACGTAATACAATGAGGTATAGGCTTCAGGCTTGTGCATTTGATAAAAGAAAGGATTTTAACAATGAACACTAGATTTATGTAGAAGCACTTCATTGATCGATCACTCAAGTTTCGAACAAGACCTTAGTGACATAATTAATGAGTATGGTGTGAATAATTGGATTTCCAAAGTTGGGAAGTTATGCATGGGGAGGTGGCACCTTCATGGAGTGCACGCAAGTACAGTATAAGTGAAGCGTCATCAAAGTGTCCCCGCTCTTCTTAACAAGGGTTTTTAAAAATTGTAGGCTCTTGAATAAACCAGTACTCTCTTCATCACTTGGGTCAATAATGAAGGTTGGTGTGCATCATTTTTCTAGGAAAGAATGGTTTTTCTACACTATAGTGATCAGATATCACGTAGCTTCGTCACAATTAGTTTGAGATTCTGCATATGAGTGGATATTAGCTTTGGTCCTTTGGTTAAGCAGAACATACAAATGCTTATGCCATCATTAAAAAAACAAAAAAAAGTACCATACATCTGTTTTGTACAAGTAATTTAAAAAGAAGTCATGATTATATAGCACCTAAAAAAATTGGACAACAACAAATATTTTGAGATACATCTAGTCTTGGGAGAGACCGTCTACTTTTATTATAAAAGTAGACTAAGCCATGCTGGGCCAATAAAGGCATATAAATCTACACTCAATTTGGGCTTGTAGGTTCCTTAAGAAAATTTAGCTAGTAAAGAGTTGGCCTACTTTT